>CANNZV010002016.1:0-110828 GCA_947561585.1 Caprella mutica | reverse complement strand
TCAATAGTCCCTAGCATCATAATCCTATCTCCATCAAATGCGATCGCTTCGGCAGATGGATTATTTTTATCCATGGTAGCAATTTTTCCATTGATTAAAATCATAGATGCCGTTTGGTTTTCGCTACAACTTTGAAATAAAATGATGGATAAAAATAGAAAGGGTAGGAGTAGGAGGTTTTTCATTTTGTAGAGTTTATGTTTTAAAAACGATCTAAATATTGGTTAGGTAAATGTAAGGAATGGATTGTGAAAATTTTAATTGGAGTGAAATAAAAAAAGTGATAGAAAGACCAGTCGTCTTCTACCACTTTTTTATTTTTTAATTGAAATTTCTTTTCCTCAGTCTCGACCTATTTTGATTAAATCATTTGGGGAGTTAAAGAGGATTTTTTGGATTCAATTATTGTTTTCTTTTGGTGTGTGAGTTAGTTTTTGAAGATTAAATAGTGTTTAAATCATCAATTACAATTCCCCCTTTTAATTTAGTTTTTTCTTGTTTTTGAAGCTTTTGAACTTTTGTAGCTTTTAAAAAATCTTTTAATGTTTTTTTTGAATGTTTCATCTAACAATAAATTTAATCCTCAACATTGAGTGTTGAGGTTGTGTAATAAAATAGGTTATTGAATGCATACCATAGGCCTTCCTACAAATGGAAAATCCATTCGAAAAGGAGAATTGTGGTACAATAAAAATTCAGAAATTTTTGAAAGGGGGAATTAAGAATGAAAGCATTTTATACTTTCATATATATTATATTTAAAGTCAATAATGATTCCATTTTTTAATTAAAACTTTAACTTTTGAGAAAAAAAATATTGATTGAAGAGGAAAGCAGAATGGGAATATGATTGATGAAATAAAAAAAAGACATTTCCGAGCACATTATAAGGTAGGAGAAGTGCGGGAAATGCCTTTTTGAATTAAAAAACCTAAATTAACTATCTTTGAAATTATTCTTTTGGGAATAATTTTTTTCTTAAGTAAATATGAAGAGTTCGTTATTTAATTCCCTCTTCATTTATAATTCAAATTTATATTTTATATCATTAGATGATTGTGACAGATTACAATGAATCTAGACGTGGTAATTAGTGTTTAATTCTAATTTTAAGGAGCTAAATACTTGATTATCAATTTATTAGATTTATGTTAATTTTATTTTTTAAGACAATTTTGTTTAAAATCTTTTTCAAAATGGAAAGCTTAAAGGAAATAGTGCTTTTTGTAAATAAACAAAAGACTGCTCGAATTGAAGTTATGGGCCATCCAGGTAATTATTCTGGAAAAATGAAACAATTATATGATGGGATTATTGAAGGAAAATACAAAACAGATGAAGATGCTCTTTTAGATTTATATGGTAACAAAAAATCCTTGCAAACATATAAAAAACTAAAATATAGACTTCAGAATAGATTAATTAATACCGTGTTCTTTATTGATGTGAATAAAGCAAATTTTAACGATAGTCAAAGAGCCTTTTATATAAGTCAAAAAGCTGTTGCAGCTATTGATATTCTTTTAGGAAGAGGTGCTCGAAAAGTTTCAATGGAATTGGCAGAAAGAACCTTAAGACATACCTTGAAATATGAATACACAGAAATGTCAATTAATTTATTAAAAAAATTAAGTATGCATTATGGATTTTTTGAAAAAAATAAGAAGAGGTTTAATGAATATATCTTTTTAACTCAAAAATACCTTGAAATTTATAATGCTGAAACAATTGCAGAACAATCCTATAATCAATTAATTTTCCGCTCAAAAAACCTTTCTGTTGTCTCAGAATTTATCATAGAAGAAGCAATTAGATTTACTCAAGATTTAAATATATATATTAATAAAGTTGATTCTAATCGTTTTTTAATGATGGCCTATTTAGTATTTCTATTTAGATATGAAATAGTATATGATTATAAGAATATCTTAAAAATTTGTGATGAAGCACTAGATAAATTTGAAAGAAAAGAGAGTACAAATCCTATAAATATCTTTATTTTTTTGTCTAGAAAAATAAATTTTTTAATTCAAATAAAGAACTATAAAGAAGCGGAAGTTAATATTATTAAAGCTTTAAAACTAGCACCAGAAGGAAAAATAAATTGGTTAAATACTTATGAGAAGTATATGAGAATGCTCATTCATGGTAAAAAATATCAAAAAGCTTTTGACATTTTTGTTGAGGTTACTCATGATTCTGGATTCTCATTAACACATGAAAAAATAATTGAAACTTGGAAAATTTATGAGGCATATTTCAATTTTTTTATCAAAATAAAAAAAATTAAACCAGATGAAAAAGAAATTAATAAAAAGGAAAAATTCCGAATTTCCAAGTTTCTTAATGACGTACCAATTTACTCCTCAGACAAACGAGGACAAAACATTCCCATTCTAATTATCCAACTTTTATTCCTTTTACAAAAAAAAGATTACGGTAAAGTAATCGATAAAGCTGAAGCTCTAAATGCCTACTGCTATCGATATTTAAAGAAAGATGACACCTTCCGTTCCAATTGTTTTATAAAATTACTCCTAGTGCTACCTAAAGGCAATTTCAACCGAATCGCAGTAGAAAGAAAGTCAAAAAAATTACTTGAAAAGCTAAAATCAGTTCCACTAGAAGTCGCTCGTCAATCTGCCGAAATCGAAATTGTTCCCTACGAAGACCTCTGGGAAATTGTCCTAAATATGTTAGACAATAAATTTTATCAACATAAGAGTGTTTAAAATTTTAGTTCCAAATTTTTCGGTTTTAAAATATTATTACATAGTTTTATGTGTCAAAACAATTTACTTAATCTATTCTATTTCACGATAGAACCTTTAAAACCCTAGTAAAATGGACAAAAAGAAAAGAACTTCACTAAAAGATTTTCACAAAAAGCTCAAAATAAAAATGATCAAAAAAGCCACTAAAAACAAGATGGATGGCCGATTAGGGATCATTGGTTTAGTTGGAGCTTAATCCATTTTCCTAATGAAATATCAAAAAAAAGGGTCTAGCAAAATTTTGCTAGACCCTTTTTTTTGATAAAAAATTGAAAATTCTGGATTTAAGATGATTCTTTTAACGTAAATCTAAATATAAAGAAAACACGTTTTTCGACCATTCATAATCTTGAATCTTGTTTATTCCTAAGAATCAACGGCTACCATTAAACTCATAATCTTTGCATACAAATCCTGTGGTTTAAATGGCTTGGAAAGATAGGCATTGATTCCAGCAGCATAACATTTATCTGCCTCTTGTTTTGATGCATTCGCAGTCAAAGCAATGATAGGTACAGAACTACTACTTTCGCGTATCTTTTTAGAAGCATCTAATCCATTCATAACTGGCATCTGCATATCCATCAAAATCAAATCGTAACCATGTTCTCGATATTTTTCTACTCCGATCAAACCATTCTCCGCTATGTCCACCGTAATTTTGTCAGTCCAAGTAGTCAATACTTTTTTCGTAGCAATTTGGTTTAAGAAATGATCCTCTACCAATAAGATTTTGATTGGAGTTTCAGGAGCATCACCAGGTTGTATATTAATTGGTTTAATAATCTTGATAGGTAGCTCGATAATAAATTTAGTGTTTTTACCTTCTTTACTTTCGATATGAATATCGCCTTTCATGATTTCTACCAACTTAGCCACAATCGCCATTCCCAAATCATCTTTTTTAGCATCATCTAAGTCATCCGAATAGTTTTCAATCAATTGATCTGGTTTCAATAATTCTCTACTACGAGCATTTGAAATATAATCACCATTATCAGTCACCTGAATACAAAACTGCATTTCTGATTCAGAAAGTGTTTTAGGAAATGCATGTAAATGAATATTTCCATTAACAGGAGTTCTATTGCTGGCAAAATCGATTAAATTATAAAGTAACTGAGTAAGTTTCTTTTGATCGCTGATGATTTTGTTAGGTAGCGTTTCATCTAATTCAAAATCAATGGTTTGTCCAGTTTTATTTCCTTTGAGGTTTACAATTCGTTTGGTACTATTTAAGAAATCAAAGATTTGTAACTCTTCTTCTTCTAAAGTGATTTTTTCGGAAACTAAAACAGAGAAATTAAGAAGGTTATTTACCATAATTGATAAATCATCAACCGAAGTTTTTAATCCATCAATATATTCTGTTTGGGGCTTAGAAGCACCAGTATTTTCCAATAAAAACAAAAGATTTATGATGGATGAAAGTGGAGTCCGAATATGAAAACTCAAATCAGCCAATGCTTCATCTTTAATTTTAGAAACCTTTTGGTTTATATTTTTTTCAATAATTAATTGCTCAGAGATTTTACGTTCAGTAACATCTTGAATACCTCCTACTAACCAAAATTTATTGGTTATTTGATCAAAATTGACTTTTGCTTGAATCGTAACATGTTTGATGGTTTTTCCATCTAATAAGATTCGATGTTCAATTTTATGAGTTTTCCCATCTTTCCCAGCTTTTACAAAAAACTCCTCAACCGATTCTTTATCTTCTACATGAACATAATTCATATAATCTGAGAATGTAGGAGAAATACTATTAGGTTGAAAATTAAAAATCCTAAAGACTTCGTCACTCCATTTCATTTCATAAGAAACAATATCCATAGACCAATTACCAAAATTAGCCATACTCTGAGCTTCCAAGTAACGGCGCTCACTAAGGGTTAATTTTTTGGCAGCATCTTCTAATCTTTGCTGTGTTTTAAACCTTTGAATAGCATATCTAATGGATCGTCCAAGTTGCTTTGCATCAAATTGACCTTTGACCAAATAATCTTGAGCACCAGCCTTGATAGACTGATTTCCTACAATTTCGTTATTGGTTCCTGTTAATACAATAACAGGAGTAGTAGGTTGCTTAGCAATAAAATTTGAAATGGTTTTAAATCCGGTGGAATCTGGAAGAGTTAAATCTAAAAGAACAATTGAAATTTCATTATTGGTGATGACATCCATTCCGTCATAAAAAGAAGCGGCATGGATGACTTCTTCTTTGAATGAGGCTTCTTTTAGGTATAATTTAATTAAATCAGCATCCCCTTGGTTGTCTTCAATAATTAAAATCTGGGTTTTTGTTACTTTACTCATATTGTCTGTACATGGAGGTAATGGCAAATAAAATTCTACAAAAAAATAGAAGTAATTCAAATTCATAGGAATCGGAACACTTACTTTTTGTTTAATCTATGGGCATGTAATAAATAAGAAAGATTAAATATAATTTAAAATATATATTTAATCTTTCAAAGTAAACTCATATATAATTTTCAATTAAAATGAAAATTGAAAAGTTATTTAGTTTATAACTCAAAACTAAGGTCGAACCATAGTCGGTAATATTGCAGTAGTGAGCCAAAATTCTTCAATTTTTTGAATAATATCAAAAAACTTTTCGAAATCAACAGGCTTATTAATATAGCAATTTACATGAAGGTTATAACTCTTCATGATATCTTGCTCTGCATTTGAAGTAGTAAGAACTACAACAGGGATTCTTTTTAGTTTATCATCAGTCTTAATCTCTTTTAAGACTTCTCTACCATCTTTTTTAGGTAGGTTAAGATCTAGTAAAATTAAATCAGGCGTTACAGCCGTTTCGTATTTACCTTCTCTTCTTAGGTATTTGATCGCTTCAGCGCCATCCATAGTTACGTCAAGCTTAATCGACATTTTAGCTTCTTTAAAAGCCTCCTGAGTTAAACGAACATCTCCTGGATTGTCTTCTACTAATAATACATTCACGGGTCTGATATTTTTTTCCATTTTTGTAATTAGGTACAAAATAATTACGGGGACCCCTGCATTTTGTTTCGGGTTATCTTTTTTTATTTGTCTAAAAATATTAAAGAAATCTCATAAAAAAAACTTTTTCTTAAAAAGGATTTTTTTAATATATAAACATAAGATTTTCAAACAATTAGATCGGTTTTATGTTCCCATCTTTAAGAACAAATCTCTTGGATAACCTTACCCCAAAATTATAGGATAATTATTTTTAGTTAAAACTAGAGAACACACAAATTTAGTTTATAAAAACCCTTTTGTATGTTCGCATTTCTTTTTATAAAACAAAAAAAACTCCAAATTTTAATACGATGTACAAAGTCAACGAACTTCAAACCTTATTTAAAGATTATTTGGACAAAAATCAATTTAATCAAGAGCCTAAAGGGTTATATGAACCCATAAATTATATTCTTAGTCTGGGGGGCAAAAGACTTCGTCCGGTTTTGTTATTGATGGGGTGTAATTTATTTGATGAGGACGTTGCTAAGGCTTTACCAGCTTCCTATGCTATTGAGATTTTTCACAATTTTAGTCTATTACATGACGACATTATGGATGAAGCTCCATTACGAAGAGGACAGCCTACTGTTCATGTCAAGTATAATCAAAATACAGGTATTCTATCAGGAGATGTAATGTTGGTTTATTCTTATGATTATTTATTACAATTAAATAGTAAAGTTAATATTCCAACTATCGTTCGGATCTTTAATCAAGTAGCGACAGAAGTGTGTGAAGGACAGCAGCATGATATGGATTTTGAATCTAGAAATGATGTGACTATTACTGAATATTTAAAGATGATTGAGCAAAAGACAGCTGTCTTGATAGCGGGTGGATTAAAAATGGGAGCACTTATAGGTGGTGCATCAGAATCTGATGCCAATCACTTATATGAGTTCGGTAGAAATATTGGAATTGCTTTTCAACTTCAAGATGATATTTTAGATACTTTTGGAGATCCTGAGAAGTTTGGTAAAAAAGTGGGAGGGGACATCGTACAGAATAAAAAGACATTTTTAGTATTAAAAACTCTAGAAATAGGGGATACTGATGATTGTAATCAACTTTCTAAACTAATGAATACCGAAACGGTAGATGAAATTGCAAAAATTGATGCAGTCAAATCGATTTTTAATAAACTTCAGATTAGACAAATTTCAGAAAACTTAATGGAGGAATATCTAGCTAATGCTTTTGACCATCTAGAAAAAGTCGAAATAGATCAGGATCGAAAGATGCCATTAGAAAATCTTGCAAAACAATTAATGGGAAGAGAAAAATAAAAAACATTTAGGGTAAGGAAAAGGAAATAAAAAAGAGGCAACCATCAATAATGGTTACCCCTCACACTATGAAACACTATTTCTTAAATTTGTGTAATTTGTTCTATTTTGAATCTAAAAATAATTTCATTGAATCATTTCTAGTGTTTTAAATTTATGCGTAGTTAATGCCTTTTGATTATTCTAAGAATAATGGTATTTGGAAAGTCTAAATTTGGATATGAATTTATATTAAATCTGCCGCTAATATAACACTTCCCGTTTTAAAAATCCAAATAAAATAAAGAAAAAATAAGATTTTTAAAGATATCAAAGAGCAGTAGATATGGTTTTTAATTTAATATATAAAATGTTGTAAAATCTTACACATTGATATTCAGTATTTTATGTATATTTTATTTTAGAATTAAACCAGTTTAATTTAAAATAAAATCTTTCCATTCCACCATTCTTTTTCAAGGATAGCGTTGTTTTTTTTATAAAAACGAATAGCAGGTTCATTCCAATTTAGGACTTGCCATTTTACTAAAGTAGCATCTAGTTTTTTAGCTTCGCTTAAAAATGCATCAAATAAAGACTGGCCTAGTCCTTTTTGGCGATAATTTTGAGTAATGACAAAATCTTCTAAGTAAACCATCCGTCCTTTCCATGTACTCCAAGTCATATAATAAATGCATACACCTATAATAGTACTATCTTTTTCCAATACGATTGCATCAAACACCTCTTTTTGGAAGTTAATCTGATAGTCCTTTAGTGTGGCCGTTACAGCATCAGGTTCTTTTTCATAAATAGCCAGCTCAACAACTAAATTTCTAATAGATTCTAAATCCGAATTTTTGGCTTTTCTAATACTATATTCCATAATATAATAAATGATTGTTTTTGTTTGAAAATGAAGCACAAAATAAGTCAAAACCCATTGATTTTATTATAAAAGTTTCCTTTCTCTGGGTTTTACCTTTATTTTCGAAAAAATATATTTCATAAAAATGATTTAAACCTAATTTTATTTTGTAATAACTTTTGAAAAAAAGGGAAATAAATATATCTTTGCACTCGCTTTGGGAAAAGCCCTAAAGAAATTAAAAGAAATCCTTTAAAATCAAGGGTTTCAGCTATCAACAAAAGGAATTTTTTAAAAATATAAAAATTAAGTATTTATGCCTACTATTAATCAACTTGTTCGCAAAGGCAGAAAGCAGATCATTCAGAAGAGTAAATCTCGTGCTTTGGACGCATGTCCACAGAAGCGTGGAGTATGTACGCGTGTATATACTACAACTCCTAAGAAGCCGAACTCAGCTTTGCGTAAAGTTGCAAAAGTACGTCTTACTAATGGACAAGAGGTTATTGCATATATCCCAGGTGAGGGACACAATTTGCAGGAGCACTCGATTGTATTGATTCGTGGAGGTCGGGTAAAAGATTTACCAGGGGTAAGATATACTATTGTACGTGGAGCTTTGGATACTGCGGGTGTTACTGATCGTTTACAAAGTCGATCTAAGTACGGAACTAAACGACCTAAAAAATAAATTTGAATTATCTAAAGATTTGAATATTAAGTTCTATCGATTTAAAGAAAATTAAAATTTAATATTCTTCAATCAACAATTTTAAATAAAATGCGTAAAAGAAAGCCAAAAGTAAGAGTAATTGCACCGGATCCACGATATAATGATCCAATGGTAACTCAGTTCGTGAACATGTTGATGATGAGTGGTAAGAAATCAGTTGCATTAAGTGTTTTTTATGATGCAATGGATATTATCAAAGAGCGTACAAAAGAAAATGAGCACGGTATCTGGAAAAAAGCCATCAATAATGCAATGCCACAAGTTGAGGTGCGAAGTAAAAGAATTGGTGGAGCTACATTCCAAATTCCTACTGAAATTCGAGCTAAAAGAAAATTATCCATTGGAGTAAAATGGTTAATCAAATTTGCAAGAGAAAGAAGTGGTAAAGGAATATCTGAAAAATTGGCAGCAGAGTTGATAGCGGCAAGCAAGGGTGAAGGAGCAGCGGTGAAAAGAAAAGAGGATACTCACCGTATGGCTGAAGCCAATCGAGCGTTTGCTCACTTTAGAGGTAGATAATATAACCTTTATATCAACAAATTCATTAATCACATTTTATTAATTTATCATGGCTAAAGATTTAAAATTAACAAGGAATATTGGGATCGCGGCTCACATTGACGCTGGTAAGACTACCACGACTGAGCGTATCCTATATTATACCGGTTTGAGTCATAAAATCGGTGAAGTACACGATGGAGCTGCTACCATGGACTGGATGGAGCAAGAGCAAGAGCGTGGAATCACAATTACATCTGCTGCAACCAAAACAGAATGGAAGTGGCAAGATGATACATATACAGTTAATATTATTGATACTCCAGGACACGTTGACTTTACTGTAGAGGTTGAGCGTTCTTTGAGAGTTTTAGACGGAACAGTTGCTTTGTTCTGCGCAGTTTCTGGGGTTGAGCCTCAATCTGAGACTGTTTGGAGACAAGCTAACAGATATAAAGTACCTCGTATCGGTTTTGTAAACAAAATGGACAGAACTGGTGCTGATTTCTTAAATGTTGTAAAAGATGTAAGAAATAAATTAGGTGCTAATGCAATTCCTTTACAGTTACCAATTGGTGCTGAGGAATCATTCAGAGGTGTTGTAGATTTATTGACAGGTAAAGCTATCATTTGGAATGAAGATGACATGGGAATGACTTATGAAGAAATTCCAGTTCCTGAGGATATGGTTGATTTGGTAGCAGAATATAGAGAGCAATTAGTTGAGGCAGTTGCAGAATATGACGATTCTTTGATGGAGAAATTCTTCGAAGATCCAGATTCAATTACTATTGAAGAAATGAGAACTGCAATTCGTCAAGCTACTATTGATATGACAATTTGCCCAATGATGTGTGGTTCTGCCTTTAAAAATAAAGGTGTTCAAGCAATGTTGGATGCAGTTTGTACTTTTTTACCTTCTCCGCTTGATATAGAAGGAATTGAAGGAACTAATCCTAAAACGGATGAGCCTGAAGTTAGACAGCCTAGTGTTGACGAGCCTTTTGCAGCTTTAGCATTTAAGATCGCAACAGATCCATTTGTAGGTCGATTAGCTTTCTTTAGAGTTTACTCTGGTCAGTTAGATGCTGGTTCTTATGTATTGAATACTCGTTCTGGTAAAAAAGAACGTATTTCAAGAATTTACCAAATGCACTCTAATAAGCAAAATGCGGTTACTGGAGTAGAAGCAGGAGATATTGCAGCAGGTGTAGGATTTAAAGATTTAAGAACAGGTGATACTATTTGTGATGAAAAACATCCAATTGTATTAGAAAGTATGACTTTCCCTGATCCAGTAATCGGAGTTGCAGTTGAACCTAAAACTCAGAAAGATTTAGATAAATTGGGTATGGCTTTAGCAAAACTAGCTGAAGAGGATCCAACATTTAAAGTAAAATACGACGAAGACACTAACCAAACCGTAATTAGCGGAATGGGAGAGTTGCACTTAGAAATTATCGTTGATCGATTAAGACGAGAATTCAAAGTAGAGTGCAATCAAGGTGAGCCTCAAGTAAATTATAAAGAAGCCTTGACGATGGGTACTACTCACCGTGAGCGTTTGAAAAAGCAATCAGGTGGATCTGGACTTTTCGCAGATATGGAATTTGAATTAGGCCCTGCAGATGAAGAGTTCTTAGAAAGCGATGATTTCAAAGATGGTAAAGTTAGATTACAATTCGAATGGGGAATCGTTGGAGGATCTATTGATAAAAATTATCAAAAGCCAATCCGTGACGGTTTTAACTCCATGATGGATAATGGAATCTTAGCTGGATATGGAATCAATGCCATGAAAGTTAGAGTTTTCGATGGTTCTATGCACGCGGTAGATTCAAAACCAATTGCATTCGAATTATGTGCAAAAGAAGGGTTCAAAGCAGCTGCTAAAAAATGTAAGCCAGTTTTGATGGAGCCTATCATGAAATTGGAAGTAACTACTCCAGATGACTATGTTGGTAGTGTAATCGGTGATTTAAACCGTCGAAGAGGATTACCAAAAGGTCAAGAACCTAGAGCAGGTGGAGCAGTAGCTATTCAAGCAGATGTGCCTCTTTCTGAAATGTTCGGTTACGTAACATCTTTACGTACAATCACCTCAGGACGTGCAAGTTCTACAATGGAATTTTCACATTTTGCACCTGCACCAAAAGGTATTTCAGAAGAAATTATCGCTAAAGCAAAAGGCGAAGTAAAAGTATAATCATATAGCCGTGTCACGGTACAAACCATGGCACGGCTACTTTATAGAATTTAGACATTTAACAATTTAACCATATTAACAGGTTATGAATCAGAAAATCAGAATCAAACTCCGTTCTTACGATCACAATTTAGTGGACAAATCAACGGAGAAAATTGTAAAGACAGTAAAGAACTCAGGTGCTGTCGTTACTGGTCCGATTCCGCTGCCTACTGAAAAGAAGATTTTTACCGTGCTAAGATCTCCGCACGTAAATAAAAAATCTCGCGAACAATTTCAGTTGCGGACTCATAAAAGATTAATTGAAATCTATACTCCTACTCAAAAAACAGTAGATGCACTTTCTAAATTGGAATTGCCATCAGGTGTAGATATTCAAGTGAAATTGACGTAAATCAATTTTGAATTATGAGTGACTAATTTTGAGTGAGTCGAAAGATTTAATATTCAAAATTAAGCATTCAGAATTAGCAATAGTCTTTTATAATTTTTTTGTAAAAAAGAATTCCTGAATAGGTCAGGGGTCAGTCCAACAACTGGAAGTGTGAAATCGCGAATTTCCCACCTTCCCGTTCTGCCCTGCGCGCTGATGTTTTCCTATCCTACAGGATGATTTAAATAATAAACTAGTATGAACGGTTTAATAGGTAAAAAAATCGGAATGACCAGCATTTTTACCGAAGCTGGACAAAACATTGCTTGCACAGTTATCGAAACTGGGCCATGTGTGATTACTCAAGTTAAAACTGAAGAATCAGACGGTTACGAAGCATTGCAATTAGGTTTCGCTGAGGCTAGAGAGAAGAATACTCCTAATCCAATGATGGGACACTTTAAAGCTGCAGGAACGACACCTAAAAGAAAAGTAGTTGAATTCCGTGATTTTTCATTGGATGACTTAATTGCTCCTAAAAATGAAAACGGGGAAGCACTTGAAGTTACCGAAAAAAGTATCGGGAGTGTGTTGACTGTTTCTGAAGTTTTTGATGAAGGTGACATCGTTAATGTTGTTGGAACATCAAAGGGTAAAGGTTTTCAAGGGGTTGTAAAGCGACACGGATTTAAAGGGGTAAATGATGCAACTCACGGTCAGCATAACAGACAAAGAGCTCCTGGATCTATTGGTGCGGCTTCTTATCCTGCAAAAGTATTTAAAGGAATGCGAATGGCGGGAAGAACTGGTGGTAAAAGAATCAAAACTACCAACTTAGAAGTACTTAAAATTTTTCCAGATAAAAATTTAATCCTTATTAAAGGAGCTGTTCCTGGTCACAAAGGAGCATTTGTAGTCATTGAAAAATAATCTTTTAGATTCATTCCTTTTGGAATTTTTCTAGAAAAAATAAGAATAACTTTTAGATTAAATTTTATCGTCCAAAACGAAAAAACTTTTCTAAAAATCAAAAAGGTTTCATCATGAAATTAGATGTAGTTAACGCTGAAGGAAAAAGCACAGGAAGATCAGTTGATTTACCTGATGATATTTTCGGTATCGAGCAAAATGAGCATGCCGTATATCTTGCAGTAAAACAATACTTGGCAGCACAACGTCAAGGAACCCACAAATCAAAAGAGCGTAACGAAATCGCGGGTTCAACTAAGAAAATCAAAAGACAAAAGGGAACAGGTACTGCACGTGCAGGTAGTATCAAGAGTGGAGTTTTCCGTGGCGGTGGACGTATGTTTGGACCTCGACCAAGAAATTATGGTATTAAATTAAATAAAAAAGTAGCTCGATTAGCTCGTAAATCTGCTTTCACAAGCAAAGCTCAAGCTGGTTCAATCGTAGTTATTGAAGATTTAAAATGGGATGCACCTAAGACTAAAAACTTCACAGGTGTATTAAACGGTTTAGAATTATCTGACAAAAAATCATTGTTGGTTACTGCTGAACACAATCCAGTAGTTTATTTATCAAGCCGAAATGTTCAGAAAGCTAAAGTAATGTGTGCGAAAGATTTGAGCACATATGATGTGATGAATGCAGGAACTTTAATCATTTCTGAAGGAGCAGTTGATTCAATTAAAGCGACTTTTGCAAAATAAAAAATTGATTTAGGATTCAATATCCGTAATCATTAATAATAAAGAAATGGCAAAGAAAATTTTAATCAAACCAATCATTACCGAAAAAGCGGAAAACCTTTCTGAAAATAAAGGTCAGTACACTTTTGTTGTCAATAAGAAGGCAAATAAGGTAGAAATTAGACAGGCTATCGAAGAGCAATTTAGTGTATCCGTTAACTCTGTGAACACGATGATTATGCCTTCTAAGCGTAAAAATAGAAATACACGTTCTGGAATTTTAAAAGGAAGTGTATCCTCTTATAAAAAAGCTATAATCACACTTTCAGAAGGCGAAGAAATCGACTTCTTTGGTGATATTTAAAAAACAATAATTTTGAATTCTAAATTTTGAAAAGTAAAAACTCTACGAGTTATCTTTTCAAAATCAATAATTCTTCAATCATAATTTGTTAAGAAGATGCCAGTTAAAAAATATAATCCAATTACTCCAGGTCTCCGTCATAGAGTCGGTAATGATTATTCTATCATCACAACCAATAAGCCTGAGAAAAGCTTGATTGCGCCTATCAAAAAGACAGGTGGACGTAACAGTTCAGGTAAAATGACTATGCGAAACCGTGGTGGTGGGCACAAGCGTCGTTACCGTGTCATTGATTTTAAAAGAAATAAAGACGGTATGCCAGCAGTAGTTCAGACTATCGAGTATGATCCAAATAGAACTGCATTTATTGCATTGGTTCAATATGAAGATGGAGAGAAAAAATATATTGTTGCGCCAAATGGTTTGCAAGTAGGTGCTAGTATCGTTTCTGGAAAAGGTGCAACTCCTGATGTAGGGAACACACTTCTTTTAAGTGAAATTCCACTAGGTTCTTCTATTCATGCAATTGAAATGCAACCAGGTAAAGGAGCTGCTTTAGCTAGAAGTGCAGGAACTTATGCTACACTTTCAGGACGTGAAGGAAAATACGCAATTATTAAATTACCTTCAGGTGAGGTTAGAAGAATCCTTTTGACGTGTAGAGCAACAATGGGAGTTACTTCAAATCCTGATCATGGCCTTCAAGTATTAGGAAAAGCAGGACGTAAGAGATGGTTAGGCCGTAGACCTCGAGTTAGAGGGGTAGCGATGAATCCAGTCGATCACCCGATGGGTGGTGGTGAAGGTAAATCTTCAGGAGGTCATCCACGATCAAGAACGGGGGTTATGGCAAAAGGTCAGAAAACTCGTAATCGTAAAAAACATTCTGAGAAATTAATTATCTCTAGAAGAAAGAAAAAGTAATTTATAACTGATTCAGGATTTAAGATTAAAGATTAAATATTAATCCATAATCATAAATTCAAAATCCATAATCATCAAGATAAATGGCTAGATCACTTAGAAAAGGACCATACGTTTTTCATAAATTATTGGTCAAATTAGCAAAAGCAAAAGAAACCAAAAAGAAGTCTGTAATCAAAACTTGGTCACGTTCTTCTATGATTATTCCTAACATGGTGGGAGAAACAATTGCTGTACATAATGGCAAAACTTTCGTTCCAGTTTTTGTAACAGAAAACATGGTAGGTCATAAACTAGGTGAATTTTCTCCAACGCGTAACTTTAGAGGTCACGCAGGAAATAGAAAGAAATAAGAATTATTAACTGATTCAGGATTCAAGATTTAGGGATACAAGATTAATCCATAATCGTAAATCCATAATCCATAATCATAAGTATAATGGAAGCAGTAGCTAAACTCAAAAATTGTCCGATGTCTCCTCGCAAAATGCGATTGGTAGTGGATAACATTCGTGGAAAAGATGTAGAAGAAGCTTTAAATATTTTAAAGTTCACTAAAAAAGAAGCTGCATCATGGTTAGAAAAAGTTGTCGTATCAGCTATTTCTAATTGGGAAAACAAGAATGGAAATACTGTAGATGCGGATGACCATAGCTTGTTTATCAAAACAGCTTTTGTTGACGGCGGTACAATGTTAAAACGATTCAGACCAGCACCTCATGGACGTGCTCACAGAATTCGTAAAAGAACAAACCACGTTACAATCATTGTTGAAAATCGTATTCCAACTGCTGCAGATCAAGAGTCTGCTACTACAGCTCCAGCAGCAGGGGACGAAGAAGAATAAAATTTTATAAACGGGATGATATGAGTTTAAATTTTAACCTTTACACTCATCACTCATCACCAATCACTAAATAATATGGGTCAAAAGACAAATCCAATAGGCAATCGTTTAGGAATCATCAGAGGATGGGAATCTAGTTGGTTTGGTGGAAAAAACTTTGGTGACAAAGTAGTAGAAGATGAAAAAATCAGAAACTACCTCCATGCTCGTGTACGTCAAGGTGGTATTGCTCGAATCGTAATTGAGCGTACTTTAAAAAGAATCACCGTGACTATTCACACTTCTCGTCCAGGTATTGTAATCGGACGTGGTGGATCTGAGGTTGATCGAATTCGAGAAGAGTTGAAAAAATTAACTTCTCAAGATGTTCAAATCAACATTATTGAAATCCGTCGACCTGAAATGGATGCTGCTGTAGTGGGGCAAAGTATTGCAAAGCAAATTGAAGCTCGTATCAATTACCGTAGAGCAATCAAAATGGCTATTGCATCAAGTATCAGAGCTGGTGCACAGGGTATCAAAGTTAGAATTTCAGGTAGATTAAATGGTGCGGAGATGGCACGATCTGAGGAATTTAAGCAAGGACGTACTCCATTGCATACATTCCGTGCAGATATCGATTACTCTTTGACAGAAGCACTTACTGTTTATGGTAAGATTGGTGTAAAAGTATGGTTATGTAAAGGTGAAATCCTTGGAAAACCAGACTTGTCTCCAAATGCGGGCGCTAAGAATGATAAAGGTGGTGATCGAAGAGGTGGTAGAAACGACCGAAAAGGTGGTGGACGAGGTAGAAATGACCGAAGAGGTGGCGGTGGCCGTGGAAGAAATAATAGATAGATTTTTTGAGAAAATTCGCTAAATTTTTCCTTTTGAAAAATTAGAATTTGATTAAAAAGTTATAGAAAAAGGTTTTTTCAAAAAACATCAAATTTGTGCAACCTTTTTCTTAGAATAAATAAAAAAATCTTGTACCTTTGCACAGCTTTTGAGAAAGGCTAGTAAAATGGTTAATTTTAAATTGATTTTACCATGTCTAGTGGTAGTTTTATAAAAATGTACTGAAATGTTACAACCGAAAAGAACAAAATATAGAAAACAGATGAAAGGTAGGAACCGTGGTTTGGCCTACCGTGGAAGTACTATTTCTTTCGGATCATTTGGGTTAAAAGCTACTGAGCATGGTCGGCTTACCAATCGTCAGATAGAATCAGCGCGTATTGCAATGACTCGTTATATGAAAAGAGAGGGTAATGTTTGGATTCGAATTTTTCCAGACAAGCCGATTACAGCTAAACCTTTAGAGGTACGTATGGGAAAAGGTAAAGGAGCATTAGATCATTATGTTGCTCAAATCCAACCAGGTCGAATTATGTTTGAAATGGATGGTGTATCGGAAGAAGTAGCAATGGAAGCATTACGATTAGCCGCTCAGAAATTACCTGTAGCAACTAAATTTGTGAAACGAAGAGATTTCGCAGAATAGAACTTAATTTAAAAGAACTCAATTTAGTCCAAATATTATGGCAACTAAGAAATTTCAAGAGCTTCAAGATAGTACTGATAACGATGTCAAAGACATGTTAGTAGAAACAGAAGCTGCTTATCAAAAATTAACTTTTGATCACGCAATTCGAGGATTAGACAATCCTTTAGAATTAAGAGATTTGCGTAGAGATGTAGCAAGATTGAAAACAGAAGTAAGAAGAAGAGAGATAGCTGCTTGTTCTCCAGAGGATTTAGCAAAAAGATCAAAAATTCGTGCACGAAGAAAGCGTAATAAATAATAATCATGACTGAAGTAAAAAAATCATTCAAAAAGACTCGAATCGGAGTAGTGGCTAGTAATAAAATGGACAAGTCAATTACTGTTCTTGTTGAGCGTCGATTACGTCACCCGATCTACGGAAAGTTTGTCAAGAAATCTAAGAAGTTCATGGCACACGATGAAAAAAATGATTGTAACATTGGAGATACAGTTAAGATTATGGAATCTCGACCTTTGAGTGCAAAGAAGAGATGGAGATTAGTAGAAGTATTAGAAAGAGCAAAATAACTTCCTCCATATTATTTCGAATATTTATTTGAAATAAGGAGCAGACATACTTCTTTCAACAACTCTAAAGTATTTATTGCTCTAGAAAGTATTGAAAGAATCCTTAAAATGGAATGTTGTAATTGGTAAAATCCCAACATTCCATTTTGTCAGTTTTTTACCCTGAGTTTTCACAAAGGAATTAAACAATGTTTTTATAAAAATTCGAAGTTGAAACAAGAATTAGAATTTTTTAAAAAGCTTAAATTTTATAGAAAATGATTCAGCAAGAGTCCAGATTAAAAGTAGCAGACAATAGCGGAGCCAAAGAGGTGTTGTGTATTCGAGTATTAGGAGGTTCAGGCCGACGCTACGCATCTATTGGAGATACCATTGTGGTAACTGTTAAAGAAGCTTCTCCAGGAGGTGTTAAAAAAGGTACAGTTTCAAAAGCTGTAATTGTACGTACCAAAAAAGAAATCCGTCGAAAAGATGGTTCTTATATTCGCTTCGATGACAATGCAGTTGTATTGTTAAATCCTAGTGATGAGCCAAGAGGTACTCGTATTTTTGGACCTGTTGCCAGAGAACTACGGGATAAAGATTATATGAGAATTATTTCTTTAGCTCCGGAGGTATTATAAACTTTTAAGAAAGAAAATAAATAGCTGTAACAATGGCAAATATTAAAATTCATATCAAGAAAGGCGACCAAGTATTGGTCATAGCGGGAAAGGATAAAGGAAAGCAAGGTGAAGTGATGCAGGTTATCCCTAAAAAATACCGTGCAATTGTTGATGGTGTAAATCAAGCTCGCAAGCACATGAAACCTACTCAGGATAATCCTGGTGGAATTCAAGATATTGCAATGCCTATTCATATTTCAAACTTGATGTTACTTGACCCTAAAACAGGAAATGCAACAAGAGTAGGAAGAAGAGTAGAAGATGGTAAAATTGTTAGATACGCTAAAAAATCTGGCGAAACTATTAAATAAATTTAGAAATGAGCTACAGTCCAAGACTTAAAGACAAATATCGAAAGGAAATTGTACCTGCATTGATGGAAAAATTTCAATACAGTACGATTATGCAAGTACCTAAAATCGTTAAGGTTTGTTTGAACCAAGGTGTAGGTGCAGCTACTCAAGATAAGAAAACGGTAGACAATGCATTGTCAGAAATGACTGCAATTGCAGGACAAAAAGCAGTTCCTACCAAAGCAAGAAAATCTATCTCTAACTTTAAGTTAAGAGAGCACATGGTAATTGGTTCAAGAGTAACTCTAAGAAATGATCAGATGTTTGAATTTCTAGATCGTTTAATTACAGTTGCATTACCACGGGTTCGTGACTTTAGAGGAATCAATGATAAAAGTTTTGATGGTCGAGGTAACTACACAATGGGAGTTACTGAGCAAATTATCTTTCCTGAGATTGACTTAGATAAGGTTGCTAAGATTACAGGAATGGATATCACCATCGTAACTACTGCAAATACGGATGCTGAGGCACTTGAATTGTTGAAGATGATTGGTATGCCGTTTAAAAATCAAAGAAATAATTAAATGATCAAAAAGGAGACGCAAGTTTTTAAATAAATGCTTGAGTCTTTTTTTTAAGTCAAAAATCTTAATACAATGGCTAAAAAATCCATAATTGCAAGAGAGCATAAAAGAGAGCGCTTAGTAGCTAAGTATGCAGAATTGCGTGCAAAGCTAAAAGCTGAAGGAGACTGGGAGGCATTAGACAAATTACCTCGAAATGGTGCAAAAGTAAGATTGCACAATCGGTGTAAATTAACCGGTCGTCCGAAAGGATACATGCGTATGTTTGGAATTAATCGTGTAACATTTAGAAAAATGGCACTTGAGGGTAAAATCCCAGGAGTGACAAAAGCTAGTTGGTAATAATAAAATATCTATATACATGGCTGTAACAGATCCAATAGCAGACTACTTAACTCGAATTCGTAATGCTCAACAAGCAGGTCATCGAGTAGTAGAAATTCCCTCTTCTAAAATGAAGAAGAGTATAACTGAGATCCTATACGATCAAGGGTTTATCCTCAAATACAAATTTGATGATGATGCAGGAAAGCAAGGAATCATAAGTATCGCTTTAAAATATGATCCTATTTCTAAAACCCCTGTAATTCGTAAATTAGGAAGAATCAGTAGATCGGGATTGCGTCAATACGCAAAAGCTACAGAAATTCCTCGAATCATTAATGGTTTAGGAATTGCAATCGTTTCTACTTCAAGAGGAGTAATGACTGATAAAAAAGCTAAAAAAGAAAACGTAGGCGGTGAGTTAATCTGTTACGTTTATTAATTGAGATTAAAAAAAAATAGGCAATGTCTAGAATAGGAAAAGCACCAATTTCACTTCCTGAGAAAGTGGAAGTTTCTGTGAGTAACGGAAACCTTGTGACGGTTAAAGGTCCTAAAGCGACTTTGACTCAACAAATTGACCAAGATTTAAAAGTATCTATCGAAGACGGTACTTTATCTATCTCTCGGCCAACTGACCAAAAACGTCACCGTTCTATGCACGGTTTATACCGTTCATTGATTGCAAACATGGTAGAAGGTGTTTCAACTGGGTACACCAAAGAGTTAGAATTAGTTGGAGTTGGATACCGTGCAGATAATCAAGGCCAACTATTGACGCTAAGCTTAGGATACTCACACCCTGTGATGTTTGCAGTTCCTGATGAGGTGAAATTGGAAACAATTTCTGAAAAAGGAAAGCCACCTGTTGTAAAATTAACAAGTGCAGACAAACAACTACTTGGTCAAATTGCAGCTAAGATCCGTAAGTTTAGAGCACCTGAACCATATAAAGGAAAAGGTATTCGATTTAAAGGTGAAGAAATTAGAAGAAAAGCAGGTAAGACTGCCGCTAAATAATAACGAATTCACAATTCGAAAATTTAATTCATGGCAGGTATTTATTTACACCATGTTTAAAAAAATGTTTTCAAATGGGTTTAAATAAAGAACAAAGTAGAAAAAGAATTCACCGAAGAATTCGAAAAAAAATAAGCGGGACCGCTACTAAGCCAAGATTAGCAGTATACCGAAGTAATAAAGCAATCTATGCTCAATTGATTGATGATGTAAAAGGGCATACTATTGCTGCTGCATCTTCTACAGAGTGTGGAACGGCAGGAAATAAAGTAGATCAATCCAAAGCGGTTGGTAAATTAATTGCTGAAAAAGCTAACGCTCAAAAAATTGATGCAGTAGTTTTTGATAGAGGTGGATACCTTTATCACGGCCGAGTAAAAGCAGTTGCTGAAGCTGCTAGAGAAGCTGGTTTAAAATTTTAAAATCCATAATCAAAAGTAATGGCTAGAAATAACGACAAAGGTAAGAGGGACGTAAGACCTCAAGAATCCGAATTAAAAGAAAAGTTAGTAAACCTTAACAGGGTAGCAAAAGTTACCAAAGGTGGTCGAACTTTTAGTTTCGCAGCTATCGTAGTTGTTGGTGATGGAAAAGGAAAAGTAGGACACGGATTAGGAAAAGCGCGAGATGTTGCAGAATCTATTGCTAAAGCAGTTGATGATGCTAAGAAAAACTTAATTAAAGTGCCTCTTTATAAAGGAACTATTCCTCATTCTCAGAAAGGAAAGTATGGCGCTGGAAAAGTTTTAATTAAACCAGCATCAGAGGGTACAGGAGTAATTGCCGGTGGTGCAATGCGTGCTGTTTTAGAGGCAGCAGGTGTACAAAATGTATTGGCGAAATCTCAAGGGTCATCTAATCCTCATAATGTTGTAAAAGCAACAATTGATGCTTTAGCAAAATTGAGAAGTCCTATGAAAATTGCGAAGACTCGTAATATTAGTATGGAAAAATTATTCAACGGATAAATTGATTAAGGATTCAAGATTATCTCAATCCATAATCTTCAATCCATAATCCATAATCATATAAATTATGGCAAAGATTAAATTAACTCAAGTAAAAAGTACGATTGATCGCACTAAACGACAAAAAGCAACAATTCAAGCTTTAGGTCTCCGTAGAATCAACCATACTGTTGTTCATGAGGGAACTCCTCAGATTTTAGGAATGGTTGCAAAAGTAAACCACTTGATAAAAGTGGAACAATTATAATTCAAAAACGTAATAAGTTTTTACAAAGTATAAATCATGGAATTACACAACCTCAAACCTGCTGTAGGTTCAGTCAAAAAAAGAAAGAGAATAGCTCGTGGTCCAGGATCTGGACATGGTGGTACTTCCACTAGAGGTCACAAAGGAGCAAAGTCTCGATCAGGTTACTCACGTAAAAGAAATTTTGAGGGTGGTCAAATGCCATTACAAATGCGTGTTCCTAAGCGTGGATTTAAAAATCCAAACCGTGTGGATTACGTACCTCTAAATTTAAGCAGATTGCAAGAGATTTCTGAAAAATTCAATTTGAAAGAAATCACAATGGAAACATTGGTTGCAAGCGGTATTGTGAGAAAAAATGACAAAGTTAAAGTTTTAGGCAGGGGAGAATTGAAAGCTAGTCTTTCTGTAAATGTACATGGCATTTCAGAATCTGCAAAATCAGCAATTGAAGGAGCAGGTGGAAGTGTTAATCTTATTAAGCCCGTTCAAACGAAATCTGAAAAATTTCAGAAGAAAGCAAAATCAGTCGTGGCAAGTACAGTACTTGAGGAAGCTCCTCAAGTAATAGAAACTGTAACTGAAGTGACTGAGACCATTACAAAAACCGAAGTAGTAACTGGAGACGATCCTGAATTTGATCTTTTAATGAGTGATAAAGTTGAAGAATCAGGTACTGTAGTGAATACTGTCGAAGATGATGGCCCAACAATTTCTGACGAAGAAGAATAGACGATTTTTTTTGAGCATATCTAAATTTCTTTAATGAAAAAATTAATCACTACATTAAAAAACATCTGGAAAATTAACGATTTACGTGAACGTATTTTGTTTACGTTATTCATTTTAGCAGTATACCGATTCGGTTGTTTCGTTGTATTGCCAGGTGTAGATGCAGCTAAATTACAAGCTGCTGCTGGATCAGGAGAAGGTGGATTATTAGATTTAATTAATGCTTTTTCAGGAGGAGCTTTTTTAGGAGCTGCTGTTTTTGCATTAGGAATTATGCCTTACATTACCGCATCGATTATCATCCAATTATTAGGATTTGCGGTTCCTTATTTCCAAAGATTACAACAGAGAGAAGGGGAAGCAGGAAGAAAAAAATTGACACAGATTACAAGATGGTTGACTGTTGCAATTTGTTTAGTTCAAGGTAGTGGATATTTATCATACTTAGATTCATCTGGAGCAATCGCTGCTGGATTACAAGATCAAAAAACACTTTTCTATTTCTCTAACCTAATCATTTTGACTACAGGTACTGTATTCGCAATGTGGTTAGGAGAAAAAATTACAGATAAAGGTATTGGAAATGGTATTTCGCTTTTGATTACAATTGGTATCATTGCTACTTTACCAGGAGCATTAGCTTTTGAAATCTCAAGTCAATTCAACAATAACAGAATTGTATTATTGATTTTAGAGTTTGCTGCTTTATTTGCAGTAGTAGTAGCTACTGTTTTAATTGTACAAGGGGTTAGAAAAATTCCAATCCAGTTTGCAAAAAGAATGGTTGGAAGAAGTTCGAATGCAATGCCAGCAACTGGTAATAGAGATTACATTCCATTAAAAGTAAATGCTGCAGGTGTAATGCCGATTATCTTCGCTCAAGCATTGATGTTTTTGCCAGCAGCAGTTGGTAACTATGCATCTCCTGAAGGTGGATCTGGATTTTTAAACAGTTTAGCAGATTTTACTTCATTACCATATAATATCATTTACTTTTTCTTAGTTGTGATTTTCACATATGTATATACTGCATTATTGGTTAATCCAACTCAATATGCAGAGTATTTAAAAAGACAAAATGCTTTTATTCCAGGTATCAAACCAGGAAAGAATACAGCTGACTTTATTGATTCAGTAACTTCTAGAATTACACTTCCAGGATCTGTATTCTTAGGATTGATTTCTATCCTTCCTGCAATTGCAGTTAATTTATTAGGAATCAATATTGGATTTGCGATGTTCTTTGGTGGAACGTCATTACTGATCTTGGTAGCAGTTGTTTTAGATACATTACAACAGATCGACAGTCACTTGTTGATGCGTAAATATGATGGATTAGTTAAATCAGGACGAGCTCAAGGTAGAAGTAGAGTACAAGGGATTGGAGCGAGTATGTAATTTTCAAAAAGTAAGATTAAAACTTTTTCCATTAAAATCGGTTGTTAATTTTTAAAAAAGAATGGTAAACGAATCTTACACTTTGAAAAAGAAACCAATATATAAAACGGACGAAGAAATAGAACTTATCCGTAAAAGTTGTTTGTTAGTTTGTAAAGCATTATCTCATGTTGCAAGTGTCATTCGACCAGGTGTAACAGGAGCTAAAATAGATCGAGAAGCAGAAGAGCTTATTCGTGATAATGGTGCAATACCAGGATTCAAGGGGTTATATGGTTTTCCAGCAACACTTTGTATTTCAATTAATGAAGGAGTTGTTCATGGTGTCCCATCTGATTATGAATTTCAGGATGGAGATATTGTTTCTGTTGATTGTGGAACATACATGAATGAATTCTATGGTGATGCAGCATATACTTTTGCATTAGGAAATGTCGATGAGAAAACAATGGAGTTACTTCGAGTTACGAAAACTGCATTGTACAAAGGAATTGATAATGCAATTGTAGGAAAAAGAATTGGTGATATTAGTTATGCCATTCAAGATTATTGTGAAAGGCAAAACAAATATGGCGTAGTTAGAGAATTGGTTGGACATGGTTTAGGTAAAAAATTACATGAACCACCAGAGGTTCCAAATTTTGGAAGAAGAGGAAGAGGGCCAGTTTTAAGAGATGGATTAGTCATCGCGATAGAACCAATGATTAACCTTGGCCGAAAAGAAGTTCGACAATCTAATGACGGTCATACCATTATTACAAAGGATAAAACTCCATCAGCGCATTTTGAGCACACCGTGGCAGTAAGAAAAGAGAAAGCTGATATTTTATCCAACCATGACCAAATTGAAGAGAATATTAAAAATAACCCAGAAGTTAGGGAAGTTTCAATAAAAAGTTAGATATTTGCACTCCGAAATTTTGAGCATGGCTAAACAGGACTTAATAAAACAAGATGGTATTATCGAAGAAGCATTGTCAAACGCAATGTTTCGGGTACGATTGGAGAACGACCATCAAATCGTAGCAACGATTTCAGGAAAAATGAGAATGAATTATATTCGAATTTTACCAGGAGATAAAGTTGCTGTAGAGATGTCTCCGTATGATTTATCAAGAGGTAGAATTACCTATAGATATAAATAATAACTAAAAGGTTTTTTATAAAAACCTAAAAAAAGAACTCATTATGAAAGTAAGAGCTTCCGTAAAAAAACGATCTGCTGATTGCAAAATCGTTAGAAGAAAAGGAAAATTATACGTAATCAATAAAAAGAACCCTAGATTTAAGCAACGTCAAGGGTAATCTTTAAACAGATTCAAGATTTAGAATTGGCGATTTGAAACAAAATCTATCAATTCATAATTTTAAATCCATAATCATAAAATAATATGGCTCGAATTGCAGGTAACGATTTACCACGTAACAAAAGAGGAATTATCGGTCTAACCTATGTATATGGTATCGGCCCATCTTTAGCTGGAGAAATTTTGGAGAGAGTAGGAGTTAGTGAGCACACTAAGATTGGAGAATGGACTGATGACAATATCCGTGAAATTTCTAAATTGATTCAAGACGAATATAAAGTTGAAGGTCAATTAAGAGGAGAAGTTCAAACGAACATCAAACGATTGATGGATATTGGATGCTACCGAGGTTTAAGACATCGGAAAGGATTGCCTTTAAGAGGACAACGTACACAAACTAATGCACGTACTCGAAAAGGTAAGAAGAAAACTGTTGCAGGTAAGAAAAAAGTAACTAAATAATAATTTAGATAAAAAGACAAAAGATCTAAGACTTATGATAGTCTTAAGTCTTGTATCTTAAATCTTATAATTCTTTATAAAATGGCAAAAGGAAAAAAAGTAGTTAAAAAAAGAAAAGTTAGAGTTGAACCAGAAGGTCAGGTTCATATCAAAGCTTCTTTTAACAATATCATTATTTCTTTGACTAATAAAGCAGGGCAAGTAATTTCTTGGGGATCAGCGGGTAAAGCAGGATTTAGAGGTTCAAAGAAAAACACACCTTATGCTGCGCAAGTAGCTGCTACAGATGCTGCCAAAGTAGCATATGAAGCAGGAATGCGTACTGCAATTGTTTATGTAAAAGGCCCTGGTTCTGGAAGAGAATCTGCGATTCGTGCAGTTGACAATGCAGGTATCAAGATTTCTAAAATCAAGGATATGACGCCAATTCCACATAATGGTTGTCGTCCTCCTAAGAAAAGAAGAGTTTAATATTTCCGAATTACTCGGAACAAATCCATAGAAAATCATAATTAGAAATGGCAAGATATACTGGACCCACTTCCAAAAAAGCTAGAGCACTAGGAGAACCAATTTTTGGTTTTGATAAAGCCTTTGACAAAAAGAAATATCCTCCTGGGCAGCACGGAAACTCTCGTAGAAGAGGTCAAAAATCGGATTACTCTATTCAATTGAAGGAGAAACAGAAAGCTAAATACACTTATGGTGTATTAGAGCGTCAGTTCCGTAATCTTTTCGAAAAAGCAACTCGTAAAAAAGGAGTTACTGGTGAGGTTTTACTTCAATTTTTGGAAGCTCGTTTGGATAATACCATCTTTAGATTAGGTATTGCACCTACACGAAGAGCTGCTCGTCAGTTAGTTTCTCATAAACACATTGTAGTTAACGGTATCGTTAATAATATTCCTTCAACTCAATTGCGTCCTGGTGATGTGGTAGGGGTTAGAGGAAAATCACAAGGTTTATTAGTAGTAAACGAAAGTGTTGCTAATAACAAAGCTGATGTAAGGAAATTTGGATGGTTAGAATTTACACCTGGAAAAATGGAAGGTAAATTCATGGAGTATCCAGAGCGTGAAAACATTCCAGAAAATATCAACGAACAGTTGATTGTCGAGCTTTACTCTAAATAAAATTAACAATTACCAACAATTAGCAACCTGCTAGTTGTTGGTAGTTCTAGTTATATACATACGAACTGCTACACGATTTTCTTAAAATCATAATCAGAAACTTCTCTATTTTATATAGTTTTTGATTTCTTTTTTCAATTTTCTTCAAAATAATACCTCCATAAATATGAGCATTTTAAATTTCCAGAAGCCCGACAAGATTTTGATGCAAAAAGCTACTGACTTCGAAGGTACTTTTGAATTCAAACCATTGGAGCCGGGATTCGGACAAACAGTTGGGAACTCATTACGAAGAGTATTGCTTTCTTCTTTGGAAGGGTTTTCTATCTCAGCAGTAAGAATTGCAGGTGTAGAACACGAATTTGGTACGATTAGAGGAGTAGTGGAAGACGTAGTTGACATCATTTTAAATTTAAAACAAATCAGAATCAAGCAATTGATTGCTGATGAAGATATCGCAAGCGAAAAGATTTATTTAACTATTAGTGGTAAGGAAGAGTTTAAAGCAGGAGATATTGAGGAACACACTAATGTTTTTAAAATAATGAATCCGGATTTGTTAATCTGTAGTATGGAACCATTTGTGAATTTAGAGATGGAATTGACTATCACTAAAGGACGAGGTTATGTTCCTGCAGATGAGAATCTACCTAAAGATGCAGCAATTGGAGTAATTCCTATTGATGCAATTTACACTCCTATCAAAAATGTTGCTTACAAAGTATCCAACACACGGGTAGGACAGAGAACGGATTATGAAAAATTGACCATTGATGTTAAAACTGATGGTACAATTCACCCAGAAGATGCAATTAAAGAAGCATCTAGAATTATGATTCAACACTTAATGTTAATCACGGATGAAAATATCACTTTCGAAAATGAAGGTAGCCGTGAAGATAACATCGTTGATGAGCACATCTTACACATGCGTAAGTTGTTGAAAACTTCATTAGAAGATTTAGATCTTTCAGTTCGTGCATATAACTGTTTGAAAGCAGCTAAGATTAATTCTTTAGCGGAAATGGTAAAATATGATACACATGAGTTATTGAAGTTTAGAAATTTTGGTAAAAAATCTTTAGTGGAAATTGAAGAATTACTTCAGGACAAAGGTTTGACCTTTGGAATGGATTTATCAAAGTATAAATTAGACGAAGAGTAAAATTAATGAATAATTAAAAATGAATAATTAATAATATCATTTCGATTTAGTAATTATTTATTTTGAATTTTCATTTTCCATAATTAATTGTAGAAACCGAAGCATCCAACAAGAATAAGGATTGAGAATCACAATAATTTTTATATTATTCATTCTTAATTTTTCATTATTCATTAAAAAGGATTCCGGTGCTGCGAAGTTCATAAATTTAATAAATCAAAAAAGAAGATGAGACACGGAAAGAAATTCAACCATTTAGGTAGAAAAAAAGGTCATCGTATCGCATTGTTGAAAAATTTATCCAATGCAATAATTGAGCACAAAAGAATCAATACGACTTTAGCAAAAGCTAAAGCATTAAGAGTTCATTTAGAGCCAATTATTACAAAATCTAAAACTAACACGACTCACTCAAGAAGAGTTGCTTTTAGTTACTTGCAAAATAAAGATGCAGTAAAAGAATTATTTGGAAATATTGCAACTACAATTGGCGATCGTCCAGGTGGTTACCTCCGTATCATCAAAACAGGATTTAGAAAAGGTGATGGTGCTGAAATGGCAATGATTGAGTTTGTTGACTTCAATACTGTTTACTCTAATGATAAAACAGCTGGTTCTACTTCAGGTAAGAAGACTAGAAGACGAAGAGGTGGAAAGAAAGCTGCAGTAGCAGCGACCACTGCAGCAGTAGCAACTGAAGTTGTAAAAGGAGATGATCCTGAAATGGATTTATTAATGAATGATGCAGTTGAAGAATCAGGAACGGTGGTTAACGAAGTTGAGGAATCTATTCCAACAACTAATCAAGAAGAAGAATAATCACAATGATTGTTTGATATAAAGAAAGGCTGTTCTACCCACCGAGTTGAACAGCCTTTTTTTTGAATAAAACATTAAATCCAAAACTATCTCAGTTTTTTTAGTGGAAAAAAATTAGAAAATATTGGAGCTTTAATTATTTTAGAGAAATTAGAAATTTAATCTTTCAACAAATTATAATTAATTAAAATTAGACATGAAACAAGTACCTGCAATTTTATTACTAGAAGATGGAACCGTTTTTCACGGAAAATCAGCCGGTAAGGTAGGAACAACTACTGGTGAGATTTGCTTTAATACAGGAATGACTGGATACCAAGAGGTATTTACAGATCCTTCTTATTTTGGACAATTATTAGTTGCCACCAATGCTCATATTGGAAATTATGGTGCTAAAAACTCAGATACAGAATCTGGTTCAATTAAGATTTCAGGTTTAATTTGCAAAAATTTTACTTGGCAATATTCACGAATAACAGCTGATGAATCTATTCAAGATTATTTTGAACGAGAAGATTTAGTTGGTATTTCTGATGTGGATACGCGTGCAATTGTTCGGCATATCCGAACGAAAGGTGCAATGAATGGTATTATTTCTTCCGAAACGCTTGACTTGGAAGAATTAAGAGCATTATTGGAGGAAGCCCCAAATATGGAAGGATTAGAGTTGGCAAGTAAAGTAACTACAGATAAGCCATATTTTTATGGGGATCCTACTGCTAAATTTAAAGTGGCAGTTATGGATTTTGGAACCAAAAGAAATATTCTTCGAAATTTCACTAAACGGAATTGTTACCTACAAGTTTTTCCTGCAACCACTCCTGCTTCAGAAGTTATAGCATGGAATCCTGATGGATTTTTCCTTTCTAATGGACCAGGGGATCCAAGTTCGATGGGTTATGCAGTAGAAACTGCTAAGGCATTTTTACAAGAGGATAAACCTCTTTTTGGAATTTGCTTAGGGCATCAAATATTAGCTTTAGCTAACGATATTCCTACTTACAAAATGCACCACGGTCATCGAGGAATTAATCATCCTGTTAAAAACCTTTTGACAGGTAAATGTGAAATTACAAGCCAAAATCATGGTTTTGGAGTAAGCCCAGATGCTGTAAAAGCAAATGATAATATTGAAATCACTCACATGAATTTGAATGATGATACTATCGAAGGAATTCGAGTAAAAGAGAAAAAAGCTTTCTCGGTTCAGTATCACCCAGAAGCAGCTCCAGGGCCGCATGATGCACGTTATCTTTTTGATTCGTTTTTGGAAATGTTGGAAGAAGATACAAAAGTTGGGGTGACTCGATAATCAGACTCATAAAATATTTTAAGAAAATCCTTTTTACGTTTTGGTAGAAAGGATTTTCTTATTTCGATAGTTAAAAATATATTCTTTAGAGGGGATCTAGTCTGCACATAGCTGTACAGTTTGTTAAGTTTAGTTATTCTTCTATTCCTAGATAACCATTTGGGGCTTTTCTAAATAAATTTAGTTTCTTACTATAGGATATTAACCATTTCTTTAATTGTTCAAAATCCATTTTCCCATTATTCTCTACTTTAGATAAACCAGCAGAATGTTCAAGACTTGTTAGAATCAACCAAATGATATGCGTGACAGATTCATATTTCTTTACGACTCTTTTAATTTTTCCAACTTCATCTATGTCTCTTCAGTTAGATTGAATTTTCCAACAACCTACAACCGTCCATTCCTTAGGAAGTTGTAGTTCCACAAACATTGGCTCGCCTGTTTCCTCAAATGGATTCCATCCTTTCTCTAAAGCTTTATCAATTATGTTTTTTACAATACTTGGAGTAATCGGAGGAGTTTTCCCATTTAGATTAACACCTGCTTCTGTACTTGAAATAATATATTGATGCTTTTCGTCTTCATGTTGAATAACAACTGAAATATGGTCCCAATTATCTCTAACTCTCCACAAATAGGTTTCCCCTTGAACCGTGATTTTTCGACTTCCTTTTCTATTTATTGCCATCCCTTTTCTAATGACTTTTTTTATTAAGTAACTTGATTTGGTGCGTTTTTTATGGCTTTCAATACTTCATGTAAATGATTATCTGTAGTAAATTGATTCGGGTTCGCTTTTATCTCCTGCATACATAAATCTAAAAAAGAAGAAAAATCATCCGCCAAAACTGGCATTAATTCTTCGTCTCTTCCGAAGATGATAATCTGTCCCTTCTTACCCTTCACATCAGGGTCAAAGTCAATTCCTATATAATTTCCACCAAAGTCATGGAATATTGGAAGCCATTTATGGTGGAAATATTTTAATCGAATGGCTGCTGGCGGAAAGGAAACAAAATCCATAATTTTATTCCAATCTGTTTCTTTCCGTATTAGATGATAAGTTCCGTTTTGGAAAACCTCAAACTCCAATTCGTCCCAATTCCATTTTTTTTTCTCAAGTTCGAGTAACTCCTTACAAGTATTCACAATGGTATGTAATTGTTCCCCAACTGTAATCTCATTCGCTGATTCTTCCCCCTCTTTATACCAACAAGGATTGCTTATCGAACTTGGGCCACAAGAAAATGTCATTTTATACCAAATCTCTTCTTTTGGAATAAAATCTTTAAAAAGTTGAATTATTTTATCTATAATTTTTTCAGAAGCTTCGGGGTCTTGGATTGTTCTTTCTGTTGGTTTGACAAAAGTTTTATTAAACTTTAATGCTTCAGATATTTCATGCAACGGCATTAATTCGGTTCCCAGAAATACACCAGTATCTTCTCCCATTTCGCCATTGTATGTGGAGTACAAAATTTTAAAATCGTCTGGTAAGGCCTCCCCCAGCAGCGCTTCTATCTCCTGAAATAATTCAGGTTGAATGTTCTTATTCAATTGATTACTTGGGCGCGGATAATTTTTAGTTGTCCAATCTACGATGTGGTTTATTTTTTCGGATATATTCATTGTAATTTTTTATGTGTTTTAGGATTTTTTATTAACTAGCAAAAAATGGAGATTCCACAAAAGAGAAACCCGTCAAATCATGTTCAGCGATTGCTGCGACCAGTTGCTCTGAAAAATAATACGAATCATCAAAACCCCCAATTCTGAATGCATCATACGCCAAAGGTTGTTTAAAGAAATATTTATTCAACGGTTGAATTTTTAGAGTGCTTCCTGCATATTCTTTTGACAAAGTTTTCATTCCTTCAAGCGTATTTTGTGTGTCATTAAATTCCTCAATAATTGTATACTTCCCTGCTGCGAATGAATACTTTGCTAACCCAAATCTTGTTTTTTCATAATCAACCAAATGACTGATATTGGAGTTGAAAAACATAAATGAATATCCCGTAACATCTTTTCTTTTGTAAAAATCAATAGCTACAAATTGGATGCCCAATAGTCTAAAAGATTCCACTACGGTTTTGAATGTCGGTGAAATAATCAAGCCCTCTAAAGACAAAGTACCATTGGAAATGACATCCGTAACTTTTATCTTCTCATCCAATTCGATACAGTTTATTTCTTTAATCACTATTGGTTGGTAAAGATTTTTATTTATCAATAGCTGTTTCTGTGCAATGTACTTTCCAGCGAGAAAACTTTGAATGCCGCCAACATTACCAATTATTTTATTATCCGTTTCGTGAATAAGTCGGTAGTATTTCATCTTTCAATAAGTTAATTTAGAACTCAAGTTCTCCGCTTCTATTGAACCTTGCTTTCGTTGAATAATTTATTTAAACGTTCTACTGAAAAATGAACGTAATAAGTTTTTTTATTGATTGTATTTACTTTTGCAATGGGAAATTTAACCCACTTAGGTGAACTAATATTATCTACTTCAGACCAAAGAATTATTTTTCTTTTAAATAGATTTTGTATAACTACAGAATCTTGCTTGGCAGTCATCCAATAAGTATAAATTAGATTAAAAATTAATAACGTTATACTTAATAAACTCATTAATAAAAAAGGTAATTGGTTTAAATAAGTAGTTTCAACCTGTTTCCTTCCGAAAATCCTTACTGTCCCATTAGGCAAAATATAAGTAAGCATAAATCCTACGCCAAATAATAGTCCCCATATTGATATGAAAAAATAAGGGAACATAGATGATTTTATAGATTTTGTTTTTGTCAAATGTTTTTTTTATCCATCATAAATTCCATTATTTGATTCTTTAATTTATTTTTTCAAGCACAAATCCATCCTTTGTAATCTGAACCAAATTATCTCTAACTAAAACTCGTTTGTCTTTTTTATTCATTTCCCGAATAGTCTGTAGCTGATTATTTGCTCTATCAAACGAGAATAATTTAGTTGGACTTTTCCAATAAAGTATATTATTAAAACATGATATGCAATCAATAGAAAGTTCAATGGGTAATTCTACTTTTTCAATGGTTTGAAAATCTATACTTAATTCAAGTATTGGAAACTTCCCATATCCAAAGAATAATACTTTATCCACTCCAGTTTTGACTATATGATAGCAATCCCATATTTGATAATTACTATTTGAATTAAATCCCCAAAGTACTTTCCCCTTTTTATTAAATATGACTAATCCTTCTTTGGAAATATTTTTCTCTCCCATTACGCCTTCATCAAAATAGGATACGACCAACTTTCGATTATAAACCAAGATGTCATTTATCGCATCTCCTGCTTCAAATTCAGTTTTTAGTTCTCCTTTTAGATTATATATTTTGGCGTTTTTTTCTTTTTTAGTTGAACGAGTTTCTGCAATAAGAATTAGATTATCTTCAATTCGCCTAATAATAGGGAATCGAAATTTTTCAGAGATATTAGCACTTGAATTTTCAGTAATTAATTCCCCTTGTTTCGTCAAAAGGCAATAACGGTTAGAGTCAATGATTTCTGAAGCTCTTACTTTTCCTGAAAAATTAAATTTTATCATTGGTCTGCTTTATTCAATTCTTTGAGTGCTTTTCCCGCAGCTGATTTTCCATTTACCATTGCAGTTTTTGTCAATTCAATTAATTTATTTCTTGCTGGTTTATATTTATGGTAGCCTATTAACTGAATAGCTTTTTCTTGGATATACATATCTTCGTCATCAAGAAAAGGATAAATATTATTTTCTATTTCGGCATCAGAAGTTAGTGTCATTATTGAAAAGGCTAATTGTTGTCTTTTATCTTCTTGCTTTTCAGAAACCAACTCAGTTAAAAGTTTAATGATAATTTCTTTTCTGTTATCTAAAATAACTGCATTAGCTTTTATAGGGAAATCAAAAACATTCGCATCCAATTCGCTAAAGTCATATGCCTCAGGATTACCGTCAATTGCTTTAATCAATTCTGAAATTCCTTTAAACTTCAGTTCTAAAGTTAGCTCATCATGACTAAGATAACATACCATGTCTTTTAAATGTCCTTTCACATATAAACACCAAAAGTTTGAATTATTATCGGTTAGAATAGGGATTAAATCACTATAGATTTCATGTTGATTAAAATAGTCGAGCATCTCTTTAAACTCCGATTCATCCATCATCATAAATCCATCCCTTGAATTATAATTTTCAAGTTGTTGTATATCCTCTTTATTCAAATCAAATTTTAATAGGTATTTCATCAATCAAATCCTTTACTGATATATTTATAATATAGAAATGTTCCTATCCCAAATACCATTAACCATATAACTGGGTTTGGAGACTTTTTCGAGTCATCGTTTTTAATCCTGTCAAATAATACTTCTCCATTCGATTCAATTCGATAAAGAGTAATTATATCTGAGTTTATTATTTCGAAGACTTGGGTGCCGTCGCCATCTCTTTCTATGTATTTTTTTATAGGCAAATCGTCCTTCATTTGATTGAATTCGGATTTCATTATTCTAAATGTTACGTTATCTCCTTCATTAATGTTCTTGGCGAAAGATTGTAATTTGGATAATTCAGAATCTGCTTGAAATCTAAATGCTGGGTATTCATTTAATTTGTAAAAGATACTTTCTATTTCTCCATTTTGTTTTTCTTCGACAATTGGCTCTACTTCGATTATACCGTCTAACTTCTGGAAGTTATTAGGTTGAAAAACATCTCCTAAAATGGAGGGAATAGCGCCGAGGATAAAAATTAAAATTCCAAATCCTTTTCCTATGTTACGATAAAGAGCCTTTTTTTGAGCAATAACTTGATTAATCTCTTCGACTCCAAGTTCTTTATAATTTGCTTTGATTTTATTAAAGAGAGCTTCATAGTTACGTCCCCAATTTTCCTTTTGAAATTTAAAACGTTTATTATTGTTTTTTGAGAAAACAACCAATTGGGTATAACGTCCTTTTGAATTCTTATGATGTACTTCTACATAGCCTTTAATTTGATTTTTAGGAATATTGAACTGCTGAAAAAGTTTTTTTTGATAAATTCCCGTCGAGTCAATCGTGATTGTTTTAAAGGCTTCAGAAAAGCAAAAAGCACCAAAGACGAAAAATAGTAATCCTGCAATAAGTAGAAATATTTGGATATTTTCTGATTGCAATATTAAGTTGAAAATGAAAATTCCAATTATCAGTCCTATTAGGCCTATAAATTTTAAAAACAATTGAATCCCTTTAGGATACTTTATTGGAGTATTTTTCATTTTACTTTAATCAATGGCTCGAGAAAGAATTAGATTTTTTTTGCCAAGTTTCTTTTCAATATTTGTCTTTTTCCGCTTGTCAATGTTTTTAATGATTTTTTTCTTTATCATCCTAGTTATTACTTCAATTAAAATTTCGCTTTATTTGAATGGTTTTTGCCTCATTCAAAGTCTTTTTTCTGTAATGGCAATAACTCCCATCTTAAATTCAGAATAGGTTTTAAAATTTTCTTTTCCTCTAATTAAACTATACTTCAATACTCCTTTATCTTTTTTGGACTTAAATTCAATTGTTGAATCAGGTTAAATAGGATAAATACGAAAGTGAATATTTGAAGTACTACCCTTTAATTACTCAGCATCAAGCTTCTTATTTTATGAGAGATTTCTTTTGCTTTATATTGCAAACCTAAACAATGAGCTTTGTCTATTTCATAAAACTCTTTAGGTTCGTTGGCATGGTCGTATATTTTTTTCCCAAATTTTAATGGTACTATTTTATCTTCTCTGCTATGAATGATTAAAACAGGTTTGTAGTTTTTCTTAATTTCTTTTGCTGCTATCAATTCGTTTTTAACAAAAGAACCGAAGAAGGGAACTGAATATTGCGCCTCTTTTTTATGAGAGGAGAATGCGCCTTCAATGACGATTCCGCTGATTTTTTCTTGGTTATTGACTCCAACAATCGATGCTAAATAACCACCATAGGATTGACCATAAATAATGAGTTTGGTGTTCTTGACGTTGTTCAAGTTCGCAACATAATCTAGCCCAGCATAGGCATCTTGTAGTGCATTTTCTCTAGTCGCTTTTCCTTCTGAAACTCCATAACCACTATAATCAAAAGCAAAAACTTGATACCCTAAATTAACTAATGGGGCGATAGCTTTATATTGCGACAATAAATTACCGCCACCACCATGAAAATGTAAAATGGTTGCAAGCGGTTTTTTATTTTTTGGCGTTAGTGTCCAAACTTGTAATCTATTCCCCGTAGAACTGATGAAGAAATCATTCTTAATAGTGTACTTTTCATGCAGACTCTCATTTTTTGGGTTGGTTAAATTTACGGCTTTGTTTTTTTCATTATAATCAAGGTAGGTCGTATCTGTTCCATGATTATAAAATGTGATTTTTTCAAAGGGCACCGATATTTTCTCTGCTCTATGAAATCTTTTATTAAAAGCACATGAAGAAAAAAACAGCAGAAACCCTCCGAGTAATAAGCATCTATAAATGTTCATATTGGTAAAATTTTTTTATTCAAAAATGAACATTCTTATGCTTACTTACCTGACACATTTGTTACAAAATTATTTTCCAGCAATTTTTTTTCGGACTCTACTTAAAGATTGTCTTTCAATACCTAAGCAGGAAGATAAATGAGAGATGCTTATTCTACTCATAATCTTTTGGTTGTTTTTCATAAAATGTAAATACCTTTCTTCTGCGTTCATAAATAAGAAACTTTCTAATCGATCCTGCTTTTGAATTAAGATTGCTTCGGCAATCAATCTTCCATAATTTTCAAAGTTTTTGTACGTCTGATATGCTTCTTGGATTTTTATGTAGGAAAGGTTGACGATAATAGTTGGCTCAAGCGTTTCGATATTATACTTAGAGGGTAATTGTCTGATAAAAGAAGGATAATCAGATGCATATTTATCTTCTTCTATAAATCCAATCGTTACTTTTTTTCCTTGCTCGTCCACATAATAACTTCGTAGAAGACCACTATATACAAAACCCATTTGTTTTTGAATTTTACCACTTTGGAGATATAATTGACCTTTTTTATATTCAGAAATAGACAAGTTGGTACGAATAAAATTTAATTCTTCTTTTGTTAGTTGAGGGCAAATTAGCAAATAAGAATGTAGATATTTTTCAAAAGCTTTTTCCATTAGTATATGGTGTAATTACGGTTGAATAATTCAATAAATAAGTGTCATGTTTAACGAGCTCAAAGATTTCTGATGGTTGCATTTTGTTTGTTATATCTTGACATAGTATTAGACTTTTAAGATGAATAAAAGTTATTTATATTTTAGAATATATATATAATTTTTTCAATTTTGAATGGGAAGAGATATATTGAATTCATTGTATATATACGAGATGTTCTAGTTCATTCGGTATAAGAAGATTGTACTCAGCTAATGTCGAATAAAAAACAAGCCATTTACAAATTTATGTAAATGGCTTGTTAACTTATAAAAAAATAACTATCGAATTCTAATGCTGTATCGTTAATTTTTTCCCAAATATTCATTCCCTTCAAACTTCATTTTTAACCCATACACCATTTGGAAAATTTGTCAGTTGTAGATTGCTTTTCTATGTTTTATATAGAAAGGACTTTTTTATTTTAGATATTTCATTTACTTTTTTAGTGTATTCATCATAATCTTATAGATTTAGTTACTTTTAATTTAAAAGTGGAATAATATGAAAAACCAAACTAGTTCAATACTGAAATCTCTATGCTTAATTTTTATCTTTTTTAATTCACAATTTTTATTTGCACAATATGAAGATTTACAAAAGGATAAAAATATAAGATGGATCGCAGAATTTTCGAAATACTACAATTTCTCTTTAGATGAATCTGGAAATGAACAGACCATTAAATTAATTAAATTTAGTGGCGAGCCTTCTAACTTTTCAAACCCAAATACCAGTAATTGGATCGTCAACTGGATTTTTAAAAATGCAAAAGAGGGTCATTATAATTGTTTTAAGGATTCAGAATTAAGCCAACTTTTGTCAAAAAAGGAATTGAGTAATGTAATTTCAAATATAGATACTATTGTAACTTATGATCCCGCTACTTATGAAGAGATGATACAGATTATTAAGACCGATATTTCGGGTAAAGACATTAAAGGAATTAAAGTAAATCAAGTTATTTATTATGACCAAAAAAGAAAATTTTTTAATACCCGAGTAATCTCCATTGCTCCTGTTAGAATAAATAAAAGAGGTAATCCTAAAAAGCCTTCAATTTCTATTGAGCCGCTTTTTTGGATAAAGATGGATAGTAAGCTTCCTAAAAAAATTAAATTAAAATCTTCAAATATTAATTGGGCAGCATTAGTATTTTCAAAAACTAACCCTTTAGATTTAAATAAAGTTAAGGTTGTAAAAACTAATTATGGCTTTGATGTAAAAAAGCGATTATACGAGCAAGCTTTTAATTTCGAAAAACCGGTTACAGACACTTATGGCGGTGATTATAAATTAACAGTCGAACATTTAGAAGCATTGTATATGAATGCTGATACTATTGTTACTTTTAATCCAGACACTTACGAAGAACAGGTACAGATCATCAGTAATGAACTTAAGCCAGAAGATATTTCAAATTTAAGTTTAGTCCAAGAATGGTATTTTGATAAAAAGAGAAAATGCTTAATGAATCGTTTAAAGGCGATATGTCCTACTATTCCAGGTAAAGACAACCATGGACATTTCAAATATTGGAAACAACTATATTATATTAAATATGAATAACATGACACCAGAAGCTAAAAATAAAGTACAAGATTTACTGAAATCAGATAAGCTGATGGAGGCCTTAAATATCTTTGATAATTTTGATTTTGATGGAAATCTTATCATTATTTTAAAAGCAAATGTTAATAAACTGAAAAGAGATAAGGCTTTATTAACCCAAGAGATTTATCATATTCAATTTCAAAAGCTTAAAAAAACTATTTATTCCTTAATCGGTATTAAATATCAACCAGAAGAGATTTTGAGAGAAAACCCTCCAAAAGATAATTATGATAAAGATATCATTGAGAAAGAAAAGAGGATTAATAAAAATGTAAGAGTAATAAACGCAAAAGTAAATAAGCCTATTTCTGAACTATTAAAAAGAAGATTTGATAGATTGATTAAGACAAAAAAATCTTCTTTTATTAGTGTAGATCAGTTCAAAATGGCTTTAGCCCAAATTGACAATAGTGTAAAAGCTTTAGCAAATGACTTTAATATCAATCTTGAAAATGAAGAGAAAGATCAACACTTTGATTCTGATAACAATCAACTTACATTAATAGAAGAATTGAAGCTTTTAATATCTCAAAGCCAGGGCAATAGGTTAAAACTAAATAGGTTAAAATCACTTCAAGAGAGTTATTCAAAATTACTTGACCCGACAAATTTTTAAAGTTTCAATATGAAATTCAAAGTTGACCACATATTGAAATTTTCATGAAGTTCATCGAGTATATGTTTAAAAATTTCTTGGAGTCGATGCTCCATTTGATGAGGGTGCAAAAAAGCCTTTCGCAGCTCATCTAATCCGTATCTAAAATAACTATTGGGCTTGTAACCGTTACTTTTTTTCTTCATCGGTTTTCCATTTCGATGTTTCCAAATACCTGCTTTTAGGCAACAAGCAAATGCTAAACAGACGATTGCAAATAACTTTTTTAGTCTTTCTAAATTCGTCAAATGTGTATTTTCTAAATTGAATCCTCGCTTCTTGACGCTTTGAAAAAAGACTTCTATAGACCATCGGTTTCGGTAAATATTAATGGCTTTTTTTACATCGCTATTCGTTAAAATAAGCAAATATTTATCTTCTGTATTTTCTTGATGCCCAATAATTTTTGCGGCTAATTTTAATCTAAAACCATGGATGCGAATATTTTCATAAAATCGTTTCTGAGTACCTATGGCAAATTTTTCGGCATGAAAACTAACGCCATGATATTCGATACGGGTGTTACTCTTGATACGGATATAAAAATTTATCTTATTGGTAATGAGGAAGTTATACCATTCTCTTCCAACAAATTCACGATCAGCTGTAAATCCCGAAATTTGTTTTGTAGGTAAAATACGTAACAATCTGTTGAGTAATAATTTGCGTTCACCAGTATTAGAATTGCCCTTTTTATCAAGTAATTCAAATAGTAAAGGTATTCCAACTCCTCTGCTAAATGCCGTGACCGTCAAGAAATTAATATTTTGTTTGCCAAATTTCCAATTCGTCCGATCAATTGAAATATGAATCCGTCCAGGCGGTAAAAAACAAAGTAACAAAACAGCAAGTTGGACATAATCCAACTGGTATTCATTAAAAAATCGTTCTGCCTTTCTAATGTGAGAGCCTAACTCTACTTCGGGGTCAAAGTGAATCACTACTTCCGAAGCATGTACGTTTCTTGATAATATTATTCCGATGGCAAAGTTGAGCATGAATTTTTTCCTTGCTAGATTTATTTTGCCCACTCGAAGCCCTATATCAAAGATTTCGAGTAATTTTGTCCTACTATATTTCACGAGGCTTATGGTAGGAATAATTTATTGTTTGACCTACATATAAGCCTTTTTTATTTTTGTCGGGTCAAGTAATTCAAAATTACAGACACTTAAATTGCTGGGAGTAATTGAATATAGTAAATATGCAATAGAACTCAATAAAATTGATTATATATTGATAAGTGAGGTGAGAGATATGTAATAGATTACATTTCTTTTTATTCAATCCAAGTATTAGTACTATCTGGTTTAGGGTTAAACTCTTTAAATCGATAGATTAATTCTTCATTAAAAGTAACATCGTTTCCATTATTCACATATTCATGAATCACGAATGTCGTATCATTTAGTATTTTTCCAAAATGACTAAAAGTTGTGATTCCATCACCTCCATAATCCCAAACTTCAAATTGAAGTTGATCTGAAATAACATTGAATACACCTAAATATTGAGGAACACTTTTTACGTTACAAATAAATTCACTTTTTAAAAGATATTCATTTTCTATCCTATTCAAAGTGTCAAGGGATTCAGGTCTAGCAAAGAAATGAAAACAGACTCCATCATTATAAAATATAGCAATACCATTATCATTATTGCTCGATAATTCAGAATAATAGTAGCCATCTATTCGCAACTCATTACCTGAGTATGGGGTTTTATCCATACTTAACTTATCCAATTGCTTACTGCAACTAAAAACTAAAATGAATATGATGAACAAACAAAATTTTGAATTCATAATAGATTTAGATCATAAATGAAATTAATAGAGATAACAAAGTCACTTACATTTGTAAATGTAAGTGACTTGTTATTGTATAAAAAAATTTATATTTCGATTTCTCTATTCCAGCTAGTGCTGAATGGTCAATTTCTTTACCAAATATTCATTCCCTTCAAACTTCATTTTTAACCAATACACACCATTAGGAAAATTTGTCAGTTGTAGATTGCTTTTCTCTTGATGATAATTAATAACTTTTTTATCATAAACCATTTGCCCAATACTATTGTAAACCTCAATATTTTGATAGGGGGTACCACTAGTGTTTTCAATAATAAAATTACCAGTACTTGGATTTGGATAAATAGAAATATGAGGTTCCAATTCTTCAATACCTGTCGTGTTCAAATTAAGAACAGAGATAGCAGTCCTTTCACAACCTCCACCATTGATAATAGTTAAAGTAACCACATACTGTCCAGGTAGGGCATAAGTATGTTGAACGGATTGCCCAACTGCAGTATTGCCATCTCCAAAATCCCATCCCCAAAAAATCACCCCTAAAGAAGTATTTTCAGAAAAGGTAATTGGTTCATTTGCTGCAAGTTGATTGTTATCAATTTGAATTAATGGATTCAATGCATTTACAATCACATTATACGAAACTGAATTTGAGCCAAATGGGTTAGTTGTAGTCAAGGTAACATTATACAAGCCAGCATTCGTATAGGTGTGAATTGGACTTTGAAGAGTTGAGTTGGTTCCATCTCCAAAATCCCATAACCATGAATCAGGTAAATTGGACGTCAAGTCTGTAAAATCAACCACACCTTGACAATCGTTTACTACTTCAAATTCAAAGTCAGGAGAAGGAGGAATAGTGTTAGGTTCAATGATAACGGTATAATCTTCAAACTCTCCAAGTGACGATGACAAACAGGGTGACATGGTTGCAAAGTCATCATCAATTTCTACTCTACATCTTAATGGTTCATTGAGTACGATATCACCAGTTGAAGGTATCGTAATAACTCCCGTATGTGGTGTTACTGCAAAATCAGTAGCAAATAGAAGTTCGTCTGCTTCAAATGAACCATTATTGTTCAAATCAATCCATAACCTTGAATTTTGATTAAAGAAAGATTCAGATACAATTTCCACATCATAATCAATACCAACAATAAGACTTGTATTAAAATCACAGGTGAAATCACTATAATTAGAATTAGATGATCCTGTAAAATTGTTAATGGTGTTAAGTGTGAAACTAGTAATCTCCATAGATGGGAAATTATTACTAGATACTACAGAACAGGCATTTATTGGCGCGCCAATTTGGTCAATTTCTACGGGGATGGTGATCACATCAGTAGAACTTCCATTGGTTACTGTAAGTGTTACATCAAAAATACCTGTCGAATTATAAATATGAGTTGGATTAGACTGTGTGGAAGTACCACCATCTCCAAACTCCCAAAAGAAAGTAGATGCAGAATTCACAGTAGTATTAGTAAATTCAACTTCGCCTCCGCAAGTAACAGGACGATTAAAAGCAAAATTTGCGCAAAGATCGAATGAAACATTTACTGTAACAGGAACTTCAAACGTAGGGTTGAGAGGATCATTTGAATTAATGAAAATAGAAGAATTATAAATGCCACCTGGAGTATTGTTGGTTTCAAAAGTAATATCAAATGTTTGAGAATTACCACCTGTCGCAATAAAAGTACCATCAGGTAAATTTGCAAAACCTCCTTGTTCTGTGATCGTTAAAAATTCATTCATCACATTTAAAAAGACATTATCAGAATATTGAAAGCCACTAACTCCTGCAAATAAAATATAATAAATCCGAGTAGAACTACTGATTCCTGTAACATCATGTTGATCATTATCTGTATCTGTAACACTAAAGAAATGATTAGCTGATGGACTTGGATTCTTCACAATTATAAGATGATTGACAGAAGGGTCTGTGGAACCGAATGTCCTTTTTACAAAACCACGATAAGGTACACCTTGGAAATTGACATCAAGTATAGATCCTTCAACAGCACCAGCACCATCAATTCCTAAATTTCCAAAAATATTAAACGAATTTATATTGTTGATATCTGCTGCAAAGACGAATAGACCAGGATGTTTTTTTGTAAAATATTGTCCATTATTTCCAAGCTGAGGATTAGGAATAACTAGATTTTCAGAATAAGGTAGATTGATAAAACTATTATTGACTCCAATATTATTTCCAGTATCATACATATCACTTCCTCCATCAATAATGTTGGAACCAGTATCTCCATTAGTGAATAAAAAGAAACTTGGAATCAAGGAAGTAATGTCACCAAATGAATTATTAAGTCTAGCCAATACGGAATCTAAACTAGAACCGCCTGAATTATTAGAATCATTTTGAAAACTAAATATTAAATCATTAGCTCCTACATTACTTACTACCAATGGTACAGATACAGCATCACTACAACTTTCTAAATTAATATCCAACGATGTTGGGTTGGTAGAAATGATGGGAGCTTCAAAACTACTCCCTGTCAAACAGACACTTGTATTATTACTTGCATTATTGGTAAATTGTAACGTACTATTAAAAGTCCCTGTCGTAGTAGGATTAAATGAAACTAAAACCGTATCAGATGAAAAAGGAGGAATTGTAAAAGTATTGTTATTTACATTGAATTCTGACGAGGTAGCAAATATATTTGTAATGACTAGATCATCACATCCAGTATTAAATATTTCTAATGGTAAGACATCAGATGTGAATTGCATGATAGATGGGAAATCAACACATGGTGCACCAAAACTGATTTCTGAAGATCCAGTAATATTTAAATTGATGGGTAAATTTAATGTTGGATTTAGTGGATCATCTGATGCAATGACTAAGGAACCAGAATAACTCCCTGCGATTAACCCATCACTTGAAATTGTAGCACTAAGAGGGGAGGAGCTATTGGGTGAAACAGTTCCAGAGTTAGGCGAAACTGATAACCAATCAATTCCTGTTGATTCTATAATAACTTTATGTAACTCAGTTCCTCCTACATTATTATCTACAGATGATGAATTCACGATTTCGACAGAGAGAATTCCATCCGATAGCCAATTCGAAAGAGTCATCGGATCATCAAAAAAGTAAGTTCTAATAATATCTGTACCATTGGATACATTGTTGTCTATGATTTGTTCTATCAATTGTCCTTCAATAAAAACAGTTGCAAACTCCGTCCCTCCATCATAATCTCCATTGATACTTACTGTTACAGATAGATTTGTGGACTGTGAAGAAACATTAGGAAAAACATGAGTAGTAATATTTGTAAAATCATAAAAGATCAAACTCGAATCTAAAAAACTATTTCCAACATTTAATGCTGTAAAATTTAAATCCCCTAATCCAGAGTTGATAATATCAATTAAAAATGTCGAATCCTGACCACATGCAAGATCTACATTAAGAGAAGGAGGTTGAATAGAAATAGAAGGTGCATCCAACCCTAATGCATTGATACATAAAGAATTAAATCCAGCATTGGAAGAGAAATTCATGGTAGTATTTACAGCTCCAGTTACTACGGGTGTATAAGTTACCATAACTGTAGCAGATCCAAAAGGTGGAATAGTCAAAGAATTGATATCACTTGAAAATGCAGCACTGTTAAAACTAATTCCTGAAATATTTAAGTCGATGCAACCTGTATTAAATACTGTTAAAGGAGCTGTAACTGATGAAAATTGAACAACAGGAGGAAGGTCAAAACAAGGATTTTCAAATCCAATACTTGCTTGTCCAATTACATTTAAGTTGACAGGAATATTGATAGTAGGATTATTGACATCGCTAGTTTCAATAATAAAGCTTTCTTGATAAAATCCTTCTCCTAAATTAGTCGCATCTATATTAATAGAAACGGCTTCACTACTATTTGAATTAACCGTTCCCATAGGAGGATCTACTGTTAACCATGTTGCACCTTGTGAAATAACTTTAACTCTATGTAGACCGAGTCCTCCCACATTTAAATCAACGTCCGCTGAGTTGGTAATGGAAATATCAAGTACACCATCAGCTACCCACGGCTGAATAGTCGCAGCATCAAAAAAATAAGTATTTACAATATTAGTTCCATTAGAAAGGCCGTTGTCAGGCATGATCTCAATAAAATTACCTTCTATAAAAAGACTCGCATTTTCAGTTGATCCATCAAAGTCACCATTGATAACAACTTCTATTTCTAGATTAGTTGAATTAGGGGAAATATTATTGAACATGTGAGCAGAAACATTTGCTGAAGTATAAAAGACCTCACTTGAATCTATGAAATTTGACCCAACAGGAAATGCTGAAAATACTGCAGATCCTATTCCTGTATTGGTCAACATCACATCCACAATGGAGTCTGCGCCACAATTTATAGTAACATCAAGAGTAGAAGGAGCAACACTCACAGTTGGCAAGCCTTGAACCGTTATCATTTGAGAAGTGGTATTACTTCCAAAACAATTACCTGTCGTTAAGGTCACATTAAAATTACCTGTTGAAGAATATTGATGTGTTGGATTTTGTTCAAATGATTGACCACCATCCCCAAAATCCCATAACCAGTTATCAGGAAAATTATTAGACTGATCGGTAAAGGCTACTACCTCACCAAAAGCAGGATTGGAGTTTGATGGAGAAAAATTAGCTACTGGAGCACCAGTTGGAACAACTGCTGTCCATGTTGCTTCCCATCCTGAAAAGGTAATCGATCCATCCGTAGTAAAAGTAATAAACAATGAACCTCCAGATGAAGTAATATCATTTGGAACTACAAAACCTGATGTAGATAATAGTACAGGAGAATTTGCATCTGGGCCATCAAATACCGTAAGGATATCAGTATTACTTTCTGTTTCAAAAGCGGAGAATGATAAGGTGATATTTTGAGCACATGCAGGCTCAATCAAAAAAAAGCAATTATCATTATTACTATAATTACCATTTATGCCACCCGAGTCATTAAAAAATCCATTCGCAGCTGTACTATTAATGTCCGCTCCACATAATTCAAATACAGGTAAACTTGTAACTGAATTATTATGAAAGGAAGAAAAAATAAAACTTAATGATGATACTAAAAGGAGGTAGTAGAGTTTTTTCATCGTGTTATTTTTGTTGTTAATAAATTAGAATCGGTTGCTTAATTAAAAGGAAGACCCTTTTGAGGTACCAATTCGTTGCCTTTCTAAAAAGATAAAAGTTATATAAGATCGAATTGATATTTCAACGGTTTATAATTATTATAAGATCAGGTCTAATGTGCTTATTGATTTAAACAAAAAAGGAAAAACGTAAGAACCTTTTTCTAAAAAGAATGAAGAAATCGGTAGGTGTAATTTTATTAAGTTAATAAGTTGGTGCTAAAGTTCTTACTCAATAGATTTAGAAATCAATTTTTGTTTAAGTTTTTTTTATAGCTCAATAAAAATGTCTGTTAAATTTAATTTTTTTTATTCTTAACAAAAAATAATCACAAGATTTATTTAGCTAAATATTAGCGAAGACACTTGCAAAATGTGTTTAGGTGTATGTGGATAAGTGTAAATATTGGCAAATATTCTTAGTCTTAATGAAGATGAAATTATGAATCAAAAGTATTCGATAACCTATACACCGACACACACATATACCTAAACACATTTTGTAAGGGCTATGATTTAATTTTTGAGTAAAAAATTTGTTTCTTTGCACCCTAAAAGCTAACCATTTGGGGAATCATTATTCCTATTTAACCTTCTTTGTAACCTATTTTTCTAAATAAATCCTTGACAAGTCAGGGATTAAAAATCAATTCAAAATGAGTGCAATTATTGACATTCACGCAAGAGAAATTTTAGATTCTCGAGGAAATCCAACAGTAGAAGTTGAAGTCTTAACTGAAAATGGCTTTGTTGGTAGAGCTGCGGTACCATCTGGTGCTTCAACTGGAAAATACGAAGCTGTTGAATTAAGAGATGGAGATAAGGGAAGGTTTTTGGGAAAAGGAGTAATCAAAGCTTGTTCTAATGTAGACGAAGCTATTCGAGATCATTTGATTGGAGCAAGTGTATTTGATCAGAGAGACATTGATAATATCATGTTGGAACTAGATGGCACGGACAACAAAAACAAATTAGGTGCTAATGCAATTTTAGGTGTTTCACTAGCTGCTGCCAAAGCTGCTGCAGCTGAATTAAGCCAACCATTATATCGATACTTAGGAGGAGTAAATGCTCATGTCCTTCCAGTTCCAATGATGAATATTTTAAATGGAGGTTCTCATGCAGATAATAGTATTGATTTTCAAGAGTTTATGATTATGCCAATAGGAGCCGATACTTTTTCAGAAGGCTTACGAATGGGCGTAGAAGTATTTCATACTTTAAAAAGCGTATTAAAGTCAAAAGGTTATTCCACTAATGTTGGAGATGAAGGTGGTTTTGCTCCAAATATCAAATCTAATCAAGAAGCCATTGAGATCGTTTTACAATCTATTGAAAAAGCTGGCTACCGACCAGGTGAAGATTTAATGATCGCAATGGATGCCGCTGCATCTGAATTTTACGATTCAAAAGAGCAAGTATATCATTTTGCATCATCTACTGGCGATAAATTAAGTAGTGCAGAGATGGTTGATTATTGGAAAGGATGGGTTGACAAATATCCTATTTTTTCAATTGAAGATGGTTTGGATGAAGATGATTGGACTGGATGGAATGCATTGACTGCATCAATTGGTGATCGAACACAATTAGTAGGAGATGATCTTTTTGTAACTAATGTAAAAAGATTACAAAGAGGAATTGAAGAAGCTTCTGCAAATTCTATTTTGATAAAAGTAAACCAAATTGGTTCTTTGACAGAAACTATCGAAGCAGTAAATTTAGCAACTCGACATTCATTTACTTCTGTAATGAGCCACCGTTCAGGTGAAACTGAAGATACTACTATTGCAGATTTGGCAGTAGCATTGAATACAGGTCAAATCAAAACAGGTTCTGCTTCTCGTTCTGATAGAATCGCAAAATATAATCAACTACTTCGAATAGAGGAGGAGTTAGGAGATATTGCAGTTTATCCTGGGAAATCACTTCTTGGGTAATGATAAATGATTAACTGTTAATAATTAACCAATAATGGTGGAAATTTATAGAGGAAATAAGGGATAATGCTTTAAAATTCTTAGCCATTTTTCTTTAAAAATCACCGTTATTGGTTAATAGTTAATCATTAATAGTTAACCGTTAAAAAGTAAATATTATATTTGCAGCGTTAAATTAATGTCTGATTTATGGCTGTTAGAAATAATCCATTTAAACCCATTACGAGAAGTATTCCGGCTCCGCTAAGAAATAAGTATTTCGTAGTGTTAGTCTTGTTTTCGATGTGGATGATCTTTTTTGATAATCACGGATTATATGAGAATTGGGGACTAAGTCAAAAAGTCCAACAAATGGAGGCCGACCGTGATTTTTATATTGAACAGATTGATAAGGTCAAAGAAGATAGAAAAGACCTTCAAAATAATATCGAAAAATATAGTAGGGAAAAATACTATATGAAAAAAGATGATGAAGATGTTTTTATTTTTGAAACTGCGGAGGAATGAATGATAAAAACTTAAGTAACGGTAAAACTTCACAAAAATAAAATTAACCATTAACTAAAAAATAAATAAAATTTAATATGGCTGTTCTAGTAGGAAAAGATTCAAAAATTATTGTTCAAGGATTTACTGGAAAAGAAGGTAGTTTCCATGCTGGACAAATGATCGAATATGGTACGCCTGTCGTTGGAGGTGTTACTCCAGGAAAAGGAGGAATGACTCATTTGGATAAACCTGTTTTTAATACAGTTGCTGAGGCAGTTGAGAAAGTTGGTGCAGATACTTCGATTATTTTTGTACCACCTCCATTTGCAGCAGATGCGATTATGGAAGCGGCTGATGCTGGTATCAAAGTAATTATTTGTATTACGGAAGGAATTCCAGTACAGGATATGGTAAAAGTAAAAGCATTTCTTTCTAATAAAGATTGTAGATTAGTTGGTCCAAATTGCCCAGGTGTGATGACTCCAGGAGAAGCTAAAGTAGGAATTATGCCAGGATTTATTCATAATCCGGGACGTATTGGAATCGTATCACGTTCAGGTACTTTAACTTACGAAGCTGTAGATCAAATTACTAAAGCTGGTTTAGGACAATCTACTTGTATTGGAATAGGTGGTGATCCTATCATTGGAACAACTACTCAAGAGGCCGTTCAATTATTGATGGAAGATCCTGATACAGATGGTATCGTAATGATCGGAGAGATAGGAGGAAGCATGGAAGCAGATGCTGCCAACTGGATCAAAGAACATGGTACTAAACCTGTAGTAGGATTTATCGCTGGTCAAACTGCTCCTAAAGGTAGAACGATGGGACATGCCGGTGCAATTATCGGAGGTGCTGAAGATACGGCAGAAGCAAAAATGAAAATTATGGAAGCATGTGGCATTCACGTAGTTCAATCTCCTGCAACGATAGGGGAGACTATGGTGAAGGCATTGGCTGCGGCAGCAGTTCACTAAGCCCATTTTTACTAAAAATAAAAACGCCCACATTTCATTTTGAAGTGTGGGCGTTTTCATTTTGACCATTACTTAAATCTTTTATCTCGTAAAAAACGAATAACCAAATAACAATAAAACTACAATTATTAGCGCAATCAATGCTACAATCCAAGTAGAGTTATTTCGATATTGATTATATAACAATTCCATTACATCTCGCCATTCTAGGCCTCTTACAGCACCTTCTCTTGCAAGGACGAAATATTTTTTGCCACCTTTTCGAATTTGATTTCCATGTTTGCGGAGTATAAAAAAATCCCTATTTAAAAATGCGAGATCATATAATTCGCTTGTAATTATCGAATCACCTACCGTTTTTTCAATGATAAAAGTATTGGATTTACTTAAAATTTTCCAAATACCTTGAGTGATATTTCCGTCTATAGAAATCAAATATTCATTTTCATCTCTAAAAATATGCAATACAGATTCATGAAATTGTTCATCATCACGTACCTCCAACCACCTCGTATCCAAGTAATATTCTTGCTCATATAAATCTTCGCCCCAAGGTCTAATTTTAGGAATGATTTGATCGAGTTGTTGATCCATTGTTGCACCATCAGGAAGCGGCAACTCAAAATTTCGGGAAATATTTTCTGTGATTTTATTATCCAACTTAGGAAGTTTAATTAGAAAATGGATATCTGCATTTTTGTAAATTTAATAAAAAGACAAATCAAAATCAAAATGTCAATCAAAATCAAAAATTGGAAACGGTAATTCGCCATTTGTTTTTGATTTCCTCTTGATTGCTTTAGAAAATACCACCAATTTTAAGGGAAATACTTGTAGCTATTGAAAGACCTCCATTTGCTTTATTGATAACTCCATGATTAAAAACGTCATGGTAGTCTCGCTCTTCTTCACCGATTCGTTCTATATTATCGATACCAAATCCAAACCCAACATTAAAGTCCAATAAGACGACATTTTCTAAAACACCTTGTCTGCCAAAGTTGACCATGAATGCTTGATAGTTAGTGTTTTTAGTAATAATTTCTGGACTTGTGGGAGCAAATGAAGAGATTGGTGAAAAAATAAAACTAGTGGTATAGTCAACAGAATTTCTTTTATAAAAACCAAAAACTAATTCTGGTTCTATATAAAATCCCCTAAGAACACTAGGCTTCAAATCAAAATGGCGAGGCTTCATAGATGAGCTATAAAAACGAGTTGATACTTTAAAAAAAATGCCATTAGCTATTTTAGGAACTTTAATAGATTCTTGACCACCTGTATAAACATTTAAATTGTTACCATTTAATCCTCGAATCCCGACAGAAAAAATATAACTCTGCCGATCTTTTTTTGCATATTCGTATGCCACAGCTATATAATCCTCTTCATCATTGATGATACTACTCAATGATACTTTTAAGCCGTGTCGATTTTTTTGTTCGAAAAATTTAAGAGTTGGTTTAGCATCTCCAATTTGTCCAGTTGAAATAAAAGGGGTGGAGGCAAAAGACAAAAGAAAAATAATAGGTAATAAAGTTTTCATAATATTTAAGTTGTAATCCATTTTAACAATTACTGATAAATGGCATCACTAAATTAATTAAACATCCTCAAATTCAAAGTATAAAACCAAAAAAAGCTGCCGATATACTTTTTCGACAGCTTGCCAAAATTTAATCGCAAACTTAATTTTTTGAAAAGGATTCCATTAAAACTAGAAGATCAATCCTATGTTTATACCACCTTTTGCAGCCAAACTTATTCCTTTATCAGTTTAGAGGAAATACATTAAGATACTTTTCATAACTTCTTTATGTAAAGGTATTAGGGAGGGCATTTGAAATTGAATTGAATATCAATTCAATTATATTTTTTTTAATTAGATATTAAGAAGTGACTTAAGTAAAAGAGCAAAATTAAATGTAATTTTTAAGCACATCTTTTTTCGCTATTTTTCCCTAAAAAATAATTCCGTACCACAGGGTATGCAATGATTTTTTAAGAAAAACTATCAAAAAAATCTTGCACTTAAAATTTTACATTTAATTCTGCTCTTTTACTTATATGTTTGAAATCGTTTTATTGAAGTTGACCTTTTGCCCATCTCAATTTCCATTTTAGTTTTTGAAACTCAGCTTGCATTTTATTAAGTTTCATTTGTGCATCAATTAATTTTTGCTCCCTACTATTCAATAAAAAGATAGAACTTTCTCCAATTCTAAATTTTTCGAATTCAGCATTGAGTAACGTTTCATAATTAACTACTATGCGTTTGAGCGTATTAATTTGTTTAGAGACGGTTTCTAACTTTTGGAAGATCGAATTAATTTTATTAGAAATCTTTAATTGCTTTTCGCCTAGTTTGTATTGATTTTCTAGTTGTTCTATTCTTACCAATTCTAAACCACCTCTTTCTTTACGAAGTAAAAGAGGGTAGGAGAATTGTAAACCCCACTTATAGTTTTCTGTAAATACATTGTTAATTGCGGATGCTTCTGATTCATCATTAGTCCAGTCAAATCCATTTCCTAAAAAATTATAATTGAATCTGAGGTTTGGTTTAAATTGTTCTCTTTTTAATTTCTCTTTGATTTTGAGTTGTTGTTGTTTGATTAAAATATTTTGTAATTCAGGATGTGTATCGGCTATGTTTTTTATTAAATCAGAAGAAGGCTTTTCTTCTAAATAATTCCAATCAGCTTGTAACATCTCAGGCTGTAAATTTTCAGAAACTTCTAATGGAATTAAATTTTCGAACCACAAAAAATTTGATAATTCTAATGTCGAATTTCTAAAATCTACAGTAGCTTGTGCAAGCTGTAATTCTCGATTCTGAATTTGAATTAAAGATTCCAAGGTGTCGATAGCAGGTTTGTCACCTTGCTCAAAACTTGCTTTAATTAAATCAAAACGATTTTGAGCTAACTCCAATGAGTTTTTATAAACCTGTAAAATTTGATTTTGGTAAGCCCACTTCCAATACGTTTCGATTGAATTTAATAACAATTCATTTACAATTGCTCTTCGCATAGCATCATTTCCATCTTGCAATAATCTAGCTTGCTGTACTTGTGCTCTTCTTTTATCAAATGCTAAACCTTGCAAAAGGGGAATTTCAACACCAATGACGGCTTGACCATTTTTAGGAAGTTTTCCTTCAGGATTTAGGAAATCTCCATTGGACCAGAAGTAAGCCATTTTGACATCGACTCCCCACCAAGTAGGTATTTTTAGACCAGCCTCTCCGATTCGGAAATAATTCTTTTGGTCAAAAGATTTGTCTTCATACTCGCCAAACCATTTAGGATCAAAGATGCCATGTGCCTCTAGCAAACTGGCGTCTGCTTTGTTTTTTAATAGTCCAGCTTGTTGCATTACAGGATGATATGCTCGGACCCACGTCAAATATTTTTCTAATGAAAAAACTTGTGTAGTGTCTATATTTTGCCCAAAAAGTGGAACTGAAAAAAAGAGAAAAAATATTATTCTTACCACGTCTATATATTGTTATGTTGGGTTGTAAGTATTGAGAAGTCACCATACTCAATACTCATAATCTCAATACCATTAAATTACTTCGCTACCGATTTTACAGGTGGCTTAAATTTAGATTCATTTTTCTTAATATCATTTTCATAAAAATCAGGAGGGAAGCCATTGAGCTGTCGCCATAATTCATACCAAACGGGAACATCCTTGAGCAAGGCGATCCCTTGTACACCTGCACCTACTCGTAGGAGTTCTGGAAATGGTAAATCAGGTTGATTTGATTTGATTAGGATACGATACATGCTATTATCATTGGGAATGTTATCAATGGCAATGACTTCACCACTATAAGTACCAAAAGAAAACTCTGACCATCCCGAGATGATAAATGCTTGCCATCCATCAAAAACTAAACGAACTTCTTGACCTGTATTCATCAAAGGCAAATCCATAGGACGAACATACATTTCTACAGCTAAGTCTCGCAGGTAAGGAACTATGGTTACTATTTTATCGCTCTCTTTGATTATCTCACCTATTCCTGATTTCATGGTTTTAGTGATATAGCCTGACTGCGGAGCAATGATGTAATACATATTATTCCGTTGGTCATAATTAGCGTATTGGTTTTGTAATTTATTCAAAGTTCCCTCCGCCTCAAACTGCGCAGAAAGCGTAGAAAATTTATCAGATTGAGCCTTTGCAATTTTATTGTTATACTCATTGTCAATAGTTTGAAAATCCAATTGTGCTATGTTTAAATCATTTCCACTTTCTTGTAATTTATTTTTAGTGGTAATTAACTTTGCATTTGTTGATTGCATTTTTAACCGCTTGTTTTCTAGATCACTCAATGATTTAATTCCTTTTTGAAAAAGAGTATCTGTTCTACGATATTGGAATGCAGCAATCTCTGCATCTGCCTTTGCCTGATTTAGCGCAGCTTGTTGGCTTTGCTGTTTAAATTCTGCTTGCTGGATTTTATTTTGTAATTGTTTTTTCTTGAATTCCAGTTCTTGGCGCAGAGCTGATATTTGATTATCCAATGCATTTGCTTTTTGTTGATAGCTATTCATTGAACCTTGTTTAGCTACAATTTGATTGGAAGCTCTTTCCAAAAGTTGAGGATCAAAATATTCAGATTTTACCTCTGACAAAAAAACAATCGTATCTCCTTTCTGTACCAAATCACCTTCTCTTACATACCATTTTTCAATTCTTCCTGCGATGGTAGAGTTGACATCTTGTGGTCGTTGCTCAGGTAAAAGAGTGGTCACTTTTCCTTTCATCTGAATATTCTGAGTCCATGGTAAAAAGAAGGAGATCAAAATAATTATCAATAATGTAATCAACCAGATCGAGAACATTCGATTGGCTTTTAATAAATTATTTTTCTGATAGCTTTTAAGTTGAGAGGTATTGACTTTTTTTAAAATTGAATTATTCGAAATATTCAACATTGTATTTTTCTTTTGTGTTTTCCTTACTGAAGTTTATTTCCTTACGTTTTCTAAACTTTTAAATTTATTTACTTGAGTTTGAAAATCTCTTTTACCAATGGCTTTGTTTTTATTTTTTCAAAAGCCTCATTTTCAATGATTTCTCCATTTTGAAGAATAATAACTCGATCACATTTTTTTGCAAATGAAGGATTATTTGAGATTCCAATCAACGTCCAATGCTTTTGTTCTTCTGTCAAATAATCAATGACGAGTTGTTTTTCCTTACGTTCCAAGCGAGGCATGAAATTATCTAACAATAAAATCTCAGGTTGGAAAATTAACGTTCTTGCTAAAATGATTTTAGTCCTCACACTTCGTGGAACATTCACACCATTGGCTAGTAATTCTGTTTGATAACCATCAGGTAAGTGATTGATAAAAGTGTGTAAACCAATTTCTTTAGCAGTTCGAATAATAGTTTGAAATGGAATTTCATCATTTCCAAGATTGATATTTTCAATAATGCTTGCATTAAAAATCTCATCTTGACTACTCAATGTTCCGATTTCTTTTCTCAAACTATCCAGATTCATTCGTTTCAATGGAACACTATTAAAAGAAATCATACCTTCATAACTAGTATATAAACCTCCTAGTAATTTTGTCAAAGTGGATTTTCCTGAACCATTAAATCCTGCAATGCAAATCTTTTCTCCTGGTTCGATTTTGAGAGAAACCTCTTTTAAGGTAGGACGATTAGAATCTTGATATTGAAAAGAAACATCGTCTAATTCGATTTCGATACCACGCTGACCTGTCTCCAGTTTTTGTAATTTAATTCCATCGGATTGTTCCAAAGGTAAGTCCGTAACATATCCAATTTTTTCCAAACCAGTCAGCACATCATAAATATTGTCCATACTCAGAATTAGTTTCTCTGCCGAGTTCATAATTAAAATCACAATGATTTCCGCAGCTACAAACTGACCAATGCTAATTTGATTTCTAATCACCAGCACACTTCCCAAAAGAAGTAGGGTAGCGGTAATAAGTGTCTTAAATAACACTACACTTCCGTATTGTACCAGTAAAATTTTAAAATGACTTTTTCGAGCATCCAGGTAGTTGGATACTAATTCATCGGTTCTACGAATTGGTAAATTAGAGGCTCCTGATAATTTAAAAATATTCATAGCACGCCCTAATTCTTCTAACCAATGTGCTACTTGATATTTGTATTTACTTTCTTTTAAACTTGTTTTCAGACCTTTTTTTCCAGTAAATCGGAAAATGATTATCAAGAGTAAAAGTAAAATCAAGCCAAAGAAAATAAAGAATGGATGATATAGTGATAGCAGGATTAGGCCAAATATAATTTGTAAAATGGCTGTTGAAAAATCGATTAGAATTTTTGGAATTCCCTTTTGAAGTGTAACCGTATCAAAAAAACGATTGACTAGTTCAGGTGGATAAATACCTGTAAGTGCTTCTAACTTTAATCGAGGTACTCGCCACGCAAACTCAAAGGCAGAGCGTGTAAAAATTCTTCTTTGCAATGTCTCTGTGATTGTCAATTGCATGATCGTCAAAAATCCATTGAAGGCGATACCAGCAGTAATGATTCCTATAAGTAGGTAAAGTGAGGACGAAACTTCTCCACCTATCATCAAATTAATGATTGCTTGAATACCTAAAGGCAATGATAAAGTGATGATTCCCGCAAAGATCGCGTACAGATAAATGTAACTAATGTCCTTGCGATCCAATTCTAAAAGTTTAAAAAATCGTTGTGTCGATTTCATTTGTAATTCGATTGTTAATGATGGTAGTTGTAATTAAGTCGTATTGAACAGGACTTTATTTATTGTCTAATTTGCTATTGAAAAATGGAACAATTGCATAAATGAGCAGTCCTAATGAACCAGCTACAATGCATATGGAGCCCATTAAATAAAACTTTATTCCCCAATAGGTACTGTCTATATTTAAATAGATGAGTTCGAAGAGAACCCCGAGGGCAAGAATTAATAATGAAATGAATGCTTCTTTTTTCATGGTATTAATAAGTTTTAGATGGATAATTGTTTTATTGAGATTGAGATTCCTTTTTTCCTTTTTTTAATTTATTAAAAGTGATTCTTTTTCAATGTCTTCTAATGTTTTGCCATGAGGTTGAGCATTTAATTTTTCATTCACATTGACAAATACAATTTGTTCGATAGAAATAATTATATTTTTTGTAAACAGATTTCGTACCTCACAGCGAAAAGTAATTGAAGTTCTGCCTATAGAAATAAATTCTAATCCGATTTCAATTACATCTGCTTGACTTCCAGAACTCACAAAATTTATTTCTGACATAAACTTAGTGACTACTCTTGGACTCCCTAATTTTGTCATCGCATAGATCCCAGCCTCTTCATCAATCCATTTGAGCAATTGTCCTCCGAAAAGTGTATTATTAGCATTGAGGTCACCTGGTTTAATTAATTTTCTTGTGAAAAATTTCATTTCTTCTTTTTGTTTTTGAAGGTTTATTTTTTGCTAAATATCTGTTTATAGCTTGGATAGATTTTTTAAAAACTTCTCCTATATTTTCTGACTTACTTTGTAAGATGACATCGTGTCCAGTAATTCCCAATCTAATATTAGCAATGTATGTTTTGGGAGATTGGCCTTCCGTATTGAAAAATATTTCTGCATAGATCAGATGTTGAAATTTTTCTTTTATTGAATATAATTTCCATTTGGCAAAGCGTAAATATTTATTGGGTAACTCTGCATTGTTTCTGATGGTGATTCTCATTAGATTTGATTTTTTTTTTAAACTGGGCGAGACAACCTAGCATAGCACCTCGCCCATATACTAACAATCGAAAGTTCTGAAAAATATATTCTTTAATTCTGTAGGTTTATTTTTCTTTTGGGCAGTACTCACCCAGTTTGATTTCATTCGTGAATGAGATCAATTATGTGTTTTTGATATTTTTTTTTGAAATTGTGATGTGTGAAAATGTCAGCATTAAAAAGTATCTGACATCCTAATACTTTTGAATTTAATTTTTCATCATCATAGTCTGGATTACTTCTTCTGACTGTGTATTGTTATGAATTAATCCGAAGCAGAAAAATTCTAGCATATTCTTAACTTGTTCATTTAGACTTTTGTCAAATCCTTCATCTTTGAGATCTGTTAACCGAGGGAGATGTCGGGCAAAGTATAAATTATTATTTGCAGTTTCTACTAGTGTACTTGCTAAGGCTTTGGGGTAAGGAAAATTACTTTTTACTTCTGAAATAATTCCTGCGATATTGTTACATAATCGTTTGTAGGCTAAGAAGAACCCATCTTCATTATCTTCATCTACGAGTTTGTGATGATAAGCTTTCGATCCCTCTCTAACTACAATTTTGTGTAAAATCTCTTCATCCACAAATTCAATTTCCATATTTTTATTAGCCGTATCTACAATGATTCCAAGAGCTACTCTTAGCTTGCGATTGGGGTCTTCTATGTTTAATGTATTCAATTCAATTCTTGCAATCATCCATTCCCAATACCAGTTGAGTAGATATACAAATAAGTGATGTTTGTTTTCAAAATATCGATAAACCGTTGCCTCTGAAGCAGGAATATTTTCTGCTAGTTTTTTAAAAGTAAACTGCTCTAAACCTAATTTATCAAAGAGTAACACACTATGTTCAATAATCCTTTTTCCCATTGAAGATTCTTGTGGGTCTTTTAAAAATAAATTGGGATTGATATCTAACTGCACAAAAAATGGTTTCATGTTATTCGAATTTTAAATTTAGAATTTGAGTTAAAAAGAACTGTGCTCTCTATTTTATGCAGCTACATCTTCGTACATCATTTTAATCTTATTTTTTAAAATTCTTCTTGCATGGTGAATTCTACTTTTGACCGTTCCTATGGGAATATTGCCTAGTGCTTTTTGGATTTCATCATATTGATAACCTTCATAAGTCATCAAAAACGGAATTCGATAACTTTCATCTAAGTTGTTAATTATCTGAGTGATCTCTTGGACATTGATATTCATCTCACCTGTATTGGTAATAGTTTCTTTAGAGGTATTTAGATAAAAGTTCTCAAGACTATTGTCCTGTAATTCATTTCTTCTTTTATGTTTTCGATATTGATTGATAAATGAATTTTTCATAATAGTGGATAACCATGCTTTAAAATTGGTATGTGTTGTGAATTTGTTTTGGTGTCGAAAAACACTTAAAGCTGTTTCTTGATACAAGTCATCTGCCTTACTTTTATCTCTAGTAAGTTTCATTGCAAAACTACGGAGGTAACTACTGTGCTTTTCAAACTCTTGAACAAATTGGAAATTTTTCATCTCAAATAATTTAGTATGGTTACTTAAGTTTGTAATAGTTTTACTATTATTTTTGATAGTGTAACACAAATGTATGTAAGATTGTTCAATGTTTTGCTATTAATCAGGCTCTTTTTTTGAAAAAAATAAGTTTTACACTTTTTAAATAAATAGAAACGATCACAAATGATAGTAAAACTATCATTTGTGATGACTTTAGAGCAATTGAAGACTTGATCTGTTATAGAGATGAAATCAATCAGTATTTATTTTCAAATAACCTTTTTAATAAACAAAACATGGTGGTGCTTTAGCAGACTTAAATCAAGCCATTGATAAGTTTCCAGATAATGTTGAGCTTCGAAAGAATAGAGTCAATCTGCATTTATTGTTTGGATTGCATCGTAAAGCAATTGATGATTATACAGATGCTATTAAGCTTGATGGAAATTTTGTAGAAGCATATTATAATCGCGCCTTGGCATTCTTTTTTTTTATGATAAAATCTCAAGATGCACGGATTTGGATAAGAGCATAAACTTAGGATATGAGAATGCGGTAAGTGCTAGAGATTATTTTTGTAATGAGAATTGATAAACATAAATTTATCGCAGGTTATAGTATTGGAATTTTAAAAAGGTTTGTTTTACCTTTATCAAAAAACAAAACTTAAAATGCTGAAGACTTTCCAAATTACTATTGCCTGCCTATTTTTTTTAGTTCTAACCTTTACAGGATATGCACAATGCGTAAATATTACTCTTAATAATCAAGCTGAAATTGATGCTTTTAATCCTAGTTGTACGGAGGTAACTAATCTTTACATTGGTTCTAATCAAGACATCACTAATCTTAATGCTTTATCTAATATTACAACAATAACTGACGGATTTCAAATTTATGCTCCTAATTTAGTTAGTTTTCAGGGGATGGAAAATCTGACTTCAGTTGGAGGTAATTTGAGTATTCATGGGAGCGGAATACAAAGTTTGCAAGGTCTGAATAATTTAAGTAGTGTTGGAGGTTCCTTAGGAATTTTTCCAGATGATAATCTTTTGGACTTAAATGGATTAGAATCGCTAACTACAATAGGGGATGGTTTGTCCATTTCAAGTGAAAGCCTGACTACATTAAATGGGTTACATAATTTGACGAGTGTAACCTATATTAATATGAGTTTTTGTGATGGATTAAGCTCCTTGGAGGGGCTTACAAGTCTAAGTATGGTCACTTCAGGTATCTCAATTAGTTCTTCTGATGGTTTGAAAAATTTATCAGGATTGACAAGTCTTACATCCATTGGAGGAAGTCTAAGTATTCAAAGTAATAAAGGCTTAGCATGTCTCTGTGGGTTAGAAGGGCTTACTTCTGTTGGAAATAATTTGACAATTAAATCTAATAGACTTGTTAAGCATTGATTATCAGAAAAATAGGATATTTGTGCAAAAAAATGATAGCATATCAAAAAATAAAAACAGACCGTCAATTTAAAGCCTCAACAGGAAAAAGTAAAAAAGAATTTGAACTATTATTATCAGATTTAGAAAAATACTACGAATCAAAAAATGGTCAAACCTATGAGGAACATATAGAAGAAAATGTCATTGAGATACCCAAATTAAAGACATTAGGAGAGGCGTTGTTTTTTGTATTGTTTCAAATGAAGAATGATTTAACATGGGATAGTTTGAGTGTGGTATTTGAAATGTCAAATGCTTCAGCATGGAATAACTTTAACGCATTTTCAAAATTATTAGAAGAGATGTTAGAAAAAAAAAGTGATGCCTAAAAGGCATTATGGAAGTGTAGAGGAATTTGAAAAGCATACAGAGTCAGCCGAAGAAATAATTTTTGATGGTACCGAAACTCCGATAGAACGTCCAAAAGGCAATGATAATCAACGAGTTAAGTATAGCGGAAAGAAAAAGACGCATACGAATATAGCATTAATTCTATCGGATAAGAATACAAAGATTTATTATGTCAGTCAATTGTATGATGGTAGTCAGGTTGATTTTGGAATATTAAAAAAAGAGTTTCCACCGTCAAAAGATTGGTTTGGTAAGAGGAAGCTATTATTGGATTTAGGATTTATAGGTTTTAAAAAAGTGTATAATGTAAAAGAATTGTTACTAGGAGAGCGAAAAAAACGGAAGTCAAAAAAAAATCCTAACCCAGAATTGACACCAGCACAAAAAGAGAATAATAGAAAGATAAGTAGTACCTGCCCGAAAACACATAACTCATTGAATTTCAATAAATTATGAAGAAAAAATGTCGGGAGTTTTTTGTGATATCTGTATTTTATTTATTATTTTTAGATATGTAAACCATTGATTATTAGTAATTTGTTACGATAACAATGATTTTACAAGTTTAAAAAAAAGTAAAAACTCACATCGAAAAAGTATCAAAAATGCGAAAGAGATTCGACCAACAAATGAGTATCGGAGTCATACCAATAAGTGAAGTGAAAATTAATATGAAAACACGTCACCAAAGTGCCCCAATATTATTAGGGTTGCAATACTTATTTACCCATGCTGAATTAAGCGAAGAAATATTTGAAATATTAGAAGAGAAAGTATTGTCAGGAAAAAAGGAAACAGGAAGGTTAGGGATGAGTTTATGGGAAATATTAGTATTGGGAATGATGCGATTAGGATTGGATGTAGACTATGATTTTTTGCTGGATTTAGCGAATAATCATGAAGAACTGCGCGGAATATTAGGAGTAGGTAAGAGTGATTTTACGAAAGGCAAAACCTATAAATATCAAACGGTCTTGGATAATGTGAGTTTATTAGATGAAGAGACGATAAAAAGAATCAACGACTTGGCGATAAAAGCAGGTCATCAATTGATAAAAAAAAAGAAGCCGAAGGGGGTGATGGATTTTTCAATCTGGAAGTGAAGGTAGATAGTTTTGTTGTGGAAACGAATGTGCATTTTCCAACAGACCTCAACCTGTTATGGGATAGTGGACGCAAGAGTTTGGACATGATATTGCATTTGCAAGAAGAGTTGGGAGGATTGTCGGGATGGCGAGAACGAGATGATTGGTACAGGAAATTACGGAGGGCTTATCGAGGCAGTTCGGAGGTACATCGAAAGAAAGGCAAAGATTATAAACCACGGTTGAAAAGAGTAACGCAACTATATTTGGAGTGTGCCCGAAAAATAAACATCAAGCTAGAAAAGACGATAACAGGATTGCAAGAGAAAGAGTTAAGCATAGTAGCAGAAGTCCAACTGGTAGCCTTAGACTACTATGCAGGGATGCTGAACAAGCATATTGATTTGGTGGATCGTCGGATAATAAATGGAGAAAGGATACCTCATGAAGAAAAAGTGTTTTCGATATTTGAACCGCACACCTGTTGGGTGACGAAAGGCAAATCGGGCAAAGCTGTGGAATTGGGGGTTCCTTTAGTGATAGCGACAGACCAGTATCAGTTTATTCTTGATTATGAGTTGATGTATGATGAGCAAGCCAAGAAAAAGAAAAGTGATAGCGATTTGACGCAACCGATAGGAGAATCGATAAAGGAAAAATTTAAGGAAGAGGAGTCTTCGTCAAGAATCAAAACAAAAGGAGAATTAAAATATAATTTATCGAGTATCAGTTATGACCGAGGATTTTATTCGGGACCGGCAAAGACAGTTTTGCAAGGCATCTATGAAGAAGTAGTGATGCCGAAGCCTGGGAAAAAATCCATAGCAGTAGAACAAGCAGAATCTCAAGAGCGTTTCCAATTGCTAAAAAAGAAACATAGTACAGTAGAGGCGAATATTAACTGTTTGGAACAGCATGGTGCCGACCGATGTCCAGATAAAGGTTTGGAAGGATTGAAACGCTATGTTGGTTTGGCAGTATTGTCTTACAATCTACAAAAATTAGGCAAGCTGTTGATACGACAAAAACTGGAAAATGAAAACTCAAAGAGGTCTAAAAAGAAGTCTTTGAGCAAGACTGAAGTCAAGTCTGAAAGGAAGCAGCGAGCATAGTCTCAAAGTGAGAGTAAGTCGAAGGGAGTAAAGAGAAGCAATAAAGCAACAAAAGAGATTGCTAAGGGATAGAGGTGCAAGTGATAAAAGAAAAAAAGCAGATGCCCCGTTTTTTTATGGAAAATTTTGGTATCAGCCCGCTCATCCATCAATAACTTGCCTCTATAGTGACAATATAGAAGCAAGGTCGCACAGAAAAATTATAACAATAAAATTACAACCTGACCAAAAATGGAAAACAGTAGTTTTCGGGCGGGTACTAAGTAGAGAAAGAATTTTCGTGGAGCATGCCATTGGGAAAATGAAAATATACCGCATTTTAAAAAACAGATGTCGAATAAAAACAATAGAATTACAAAATAGAATTATTGGTTTAGCAGCAGGGCTTTGGAACTACCATCTCAGCCTAGCAAATTGATAATCAATGCTTAACAAGTCTAATACTAACATGTTTGGCCTTACAGGCTTGGAGAATATTTCAAGTATAGGAGGGGAGGTAGAAATCGTTTGGAATAATCAATTGAGGGTATGTAATCTCCCAAATCTTTGCAATTTTATCGATCAAAACATCCCAATTACTGTTGATAATTTTCAACCTGAATGTAACAATGTTACGGCATTGACTGATCATTGTGGAGTAACCATTTGCCCTGAAGAAATAAATTTACGTTACCAGTCACAGGTAGATCATTATGCAGATGTTTTCCCGACATGTTCAGAACTTACTTCTAATTTATCTTTTGATTTTTTCCCTGCAGGCAATACTCCTTCACCAGGTATATCTAATTTAAATGGTTTAGAGTTATTGACTAGAGTAGGAGGGAATTTGTCTTTGTATGCACCATTTAATGATGCCCAAATAACAAATTTATTGGGGTTACAAAATTTAGAATATGTAGGCGGATACCTAGATTTGTATTCATTGGAAAATTTAACTTCAACAGAACATTTGACAAATTTAGATTCTATAGGAGAGTATTTGAGGGTTTCAAATTGTAACCTTCTTACAAGTATTTCTCATTTTGATAGCCTAAAAAAAATAAGTGGTCTTACCATTTCGAATAATCCATTACTGGAAGTGATTGAAGGATTAGAAGAATTGGAAAGTATGGAATATTTAGGCATATCCAATAATCCACTACTCACTTCTATTGAAGGATTAAATAATACTAATGTGATAAGTGGTAGTGTTTCGATTGTGGATAATTTGTCTTTGAGTTATTGTGCAGTTGCACCTATTTGTAATGCCATTAATACTTTGTCATCTTTCGATTTAAATTTTTCAGGAAATTCAATGGGATGTAATAGTGATGTAGAAATCTTGGTAGATTGCAATGCTACAAATCGGACTGAAGGTGCTGTTTTTATAGATTTGGATTGCAATGGGGTAATTGATAATGAAGATATTCTCAGACCTTATCATTTATTAAAAACCAATGATTTTCCATTTGCTTTTTCAGATTCATCTGGAATGTATTCTGCTTTTTTAGCAGATAATTCTACTTATAGTTTTTATCCTGAATCTCTTCAAGGATTTACACCTAGTCCAGATACTATTACATTAACTACTACTATTCAATCTCAATTATTTGCTGATCAAAATTTTGGTTTTTGTCCTGAACCTGATTTTCATAATCTAAGTATAGAGTTAAGTCCTTATGGACCACCTCGCCCTGGATTTGATAATAAATATCAAATTAAAATAACAAACAATGGAGGACAAATTGAAAATGGAATGGTCTCTTTTTCATTTGATAATAATACAGCAGATGGTTTTATTAGTTTTATAAATACAGATGGAGGAATAATTAATGGAAATACCGTGGAATGGGACTTGGTTGATCTTGGTGTTTTTCAAAGTCAAATCTTTGAAGTAACTATCAATTTAATTCCAACAACAGAATTGGGTGTTATATTTTATCCAAGAGCAGAAGTAGTTTTGGGGAATGGAATTGTTGATAATATTTTGGATGATAATATTTCAACTTTTGAGCAAGAAGTAGTGGGGAGTTTTGATCCTAATGATAAACAAGTAGATTTTGATTCCATAGACATTGCTTTAGCATCTAATCCAGTTGAGTTGGAGTATTTAATTCGATTTCAAAATACAGGAACGTTTCCAGCAACATTTATAGAAATACTAGATACTATTGAGGCAAATTTAGATTTTTCGACTTTTCAAATGCTCACTGCAAGTCACAATTATGTGCTTTCTTTTGAAGAAAATAATATTCTAAAATGGAGGTTTGATGATATTAACTTGGCTGATAGTACTTCTAATGAACCCGAAAGTCATGGATTCATTAAATTTAAAATAAGTACAAAGGCTGATTTAGAATTAGAAACAGTCGTTGAAAATAGAGCAGGAATTTATTTTGATTTTAATGAACCTGTAATCACAAATTTTGCTACATCGGAATTTTATCTTCCAACAAATCTGAATAATGAATTTCTGCCTAGTTGGGATGTAATGATATTCCCCAATCCAACACAAAAGAAATTATCCATTGCTTACCAACTAGATGCTATATCTGATGTGAAATTAGAATTGATAGATGCCAATGGAAAAATAATAATTACTCAATTGGATAAAACTGTTTTACCAATAAGGATTGTTAAGGATTTGGATGTTTCTAATTTAGCTAATGGTATTTATTTTATTAAAATAATAGTGGAAAATAAAGTGGTTGTAAAAAAGGTGGTGATTCAAGATTAAAAAAACGATGTTAATCTAAAAGTAAAAAACCCTGTAAGTTATTGACTTACAGGGTTTTATGTTTTTGATCTAGTGGAGCTGCCGGAACTCGAACTTTGTTTTTAATTAATTGATTATCAATGATTTATGAGTTCTGTTTTATGATAGGACACCTAAAGGGACACCTTTTTTAATCCATATTACCTCTTGGTTTCTTTCCCGTTTTTCTTTCATATTCATCAATATGCTCTCGCTCTATATCTTCTGCACGTTCTCTACCTTGAATATTTTTCATTATGATTCTACCAAAGAAACGTAACCAACCTACAAAAGAATTTCCAATATTAACTTGCCTACGCAAACGGTAGGAAGTATTATCTTCATCAATCGGGTCTGTACTAATACCGTATTTATAAACGGAATCATCAACCTTATCTTTGATTTCGTAAAGGTGGTGAGGGTTAGGATTGCGCTTTTCGTTACCGTGTCCTTTGAAGTCGTTAAATTTTCGTTTTGCCATTGGTGTTAGAAATTACTTTTTCCACCCTTCTTTATTGGAATAAGTTTCGTAGTTGTGGGAAGGATTATAGAGAAATTCTTTTTTTGTTTTTCTTTGATACGCTTTTGCTGCTATGGAAAGGATAGGTTCAAAAGTAATATCCTTTGGCATTTCCGAAGGATTATTTAATACTGTTTCAAATGCTTCTTTTCCATTTGCAACAACACATGCACGGGCGTAAAGAAAACCATCAACTGAAAGATGTTTTTCACTTCCTCCAATATTTTTTGCAATTGCTTGTTGGTCTAATTGATATAATTTTTCAGATAAAATATCCTCAAAAGAATAAATATGAGCAACAGGCAAAGAAGATAATTTTTCAATAGCTGATTCAATAATTGCTGTTCCTTCTTTCTCCCAATCTAACAAAGCAATAACATTCCAAAATTCGTCTTCCTGTAATGGAATAAAATCTGGTTCACGATTAACTGTGATTTCCAGTTCAGCTTCTCCATATTTTTCTTTCATGTCTTTTATGAAAGCAGGAGTTAAATTATTGATTTTTATTTTAAAGGTTGATGACATTGATAATATTAAATTACTTTTCTAAAACGTACTTTTTTATAAATATACTACATTTTGGTTTAATTTGAGTGGTTTATTAATTACTCATCTTCCTTATTTTTATTGTAAAGACTGTTTTGACCAAAGTTAAGCTCCTAAATGATTTAAAGAAACAGCCTGCTTAACAACATCAAGAAATTCATTATCATCAGGAGGAATGGATATATATTTAAATAATCCCTTCTCCTCAAACTCGATTCCACTTTCTTTATTTAAATGTCCTGACATTAGGATAATTGGAATCCTCACCTTGTATTTCATCATTCTCTCAAACAATTCCACACCATCAACTTTAGGCATTAGGATTTCCATTATGATTAAACTATAGGGTAAGCATTCAAAAGAACTTATCTGTTTCAAAAGTTCAATTGGATTATCAGACTGGTGTACAATATAACCATTAGCTTTTAGAAGTTCTGTCAATTTATCACTCAACCTTGAAGATGGTCTGAATAGTAGTAAAATTTCTTGTTGCATAAGATTATTCCTTAATGAAACAGGGCGGGATAATTCAACAAAAAAGATTGGAAGTTTATCGTTGAACTATGACTTTTATATTTAAAGAGTAGGCATTATTCTTAGCTTTATCTTTCCCAAGGATAATACCACGCATCTTCTCTGATGAATTTAAATAATAGATTTGCTAAGTTTTCGTTTTTCACTAATTCAGGCTTTATAATATTAAAATATATTACTGGAGGCAAGTGTTTGTTACTAATCATCTTATCTGGCAGTTTATCTAAAATACTACAAAATTCATTTAAGTCCATATCCAAATTCTTTTCTTTAACTAATGAAATTATTGCTACTTTGGATTGAACATATTCAGCCTCTCGGTACTCATTTCTTCTATAATATTCTAGAAAAACATTTTTATCTAAAATTTCTTGGAAAAACTGGTAGCTAATTTTTGTTAAATCATTAGCAAATAAATTCTCCCAACCATTGCGATATAATGGAAAATACTCATTCCATTCTTCTACTTTAACAGGGACTTTGGCAATGATTCGGTTTTCATTGAGCATACTACCATATTTTTTTATCATGGAAAAGTCAATGTTGGCATATCTTGCTAGTATCCAAAAGTCAAGCTTACTCTTAAACTTATGAAATTTATCTATATCCCATTGAATTCCAGTATTAGTACAAATACAAGGTAGTAACTTTAGTTCCATACTATTAGGCCTGCCATGAGAAACTTCTATTTTTTTTGTCCAAATTGTCTTTGGATGATTTAACAATATTCCTTCTACTTGTCTAGCTACATTCGGATTCCCACTTAACTCAGTCCAATCATAATTGTCTTCATATTTGATTATCAAATCTTCATTAATTTCAAATTCTCTTTTGCTTAATAGTTTAAAGTTAATGTGCTTATCAAACTCATGAATTAATTCCTTTGTCCAATAAATACTATAATTTTGTGTCAACTTATCCCAATTCCATTTATTGGCAAAATTTCTTAATAACTGAGAGTTAAACTTTATATCACTACGTGAGCTTAGTTCATTAAAATCAATATATTTCTTATATTTTTCTATAAATTTTTCATTCCAAATAACTCCAGATTCTTTTTCATCTTCTAATTTGTAAGAACATATATAAGACCAATCCCATTTGTCCTTGTATTTCTCTAGTAAGTCAACATTGTCTTGCCAGTTAATAGAATCGCTACGTGTTAAATTCCACCAGCTCCACCGATCAATGTATTCATCTATTAGTTTTGTAGTGTATTCAATATTACCAGACCATTCAAATCGAAATAAGTTTAATTTGTGTTCAAATTTTTTAATTAGTCTATATGACCATTTAATTGATGAATTTTCACTTATGTAATCCCAGCTTAATATGTTTTCGTACCTTTCTAAAATTCTTTCATTCCATTTAACATTAGTACTTTGGCTTAAAAAAAAGGTAAGCCTTCTTTTATGTTTTGATACTGGAAAATGAGGTTTGTACTCTACATAATATTTATTTAAGATATAATCTAACATTTCTTCTTCAATCGTGAATATAGGATCATAACTACTTTTTTTAAATAGATTACTAGGGTCTAAACACTTTAAAACAGTTTTATCATGTAATTCATAAAGTCTTTGAATTGATAAATTAGGAACCCTAACTTCTTCGTGTTCTACTGAATCTTCAATTTGATGATTCTCAATGATTTCACTCTCCTCATTTTTTGTAATTCGAAAAATAGAATTTTCATCTTTGAGTATGTTCTCAAGAATTGCTATTTTATATTTTTTTAAAAAAGATTCTGTCAATCCCATTTATTATAATTTGTTTGAAGTCTATTTGCTATTTCTATCCAAGGATGAAGATGGTCAAAAACTAATCTGCAAAAGAATCCACTTGTCATAAAAGCTATTTCTTTATTTGTTTCAAACATTATCACTCCTCTATTTTTATGTGAAATGATTTCTCTCCCTTTTATAGGGGAATTAGTCTTCACATGGTGTAATTCCTTGCTTGATGACCACCTCATTGAACCTCCAATGCCATTTCCAAAATCAATTATATTTTGTAAATCAATACCAATGTAAATAATAATATTTCCCTTGATTATATCTATAATTATCTCGGTAGGAAATGGCTTACAGAACAAAGTTTCGCCTATCGTGAATCCTGTACATTCTCTAATATCTACTACATAGAATCCTCTATTACATTTAAGTAGAGATTCTTTACCTGCCCCAAATCTCCATTGTTCTCGATAAACACCAATATTAACAATTTCTCCAACTGAATCATAAGCCCAACCTTTCCCTTTTGACTTTTCAACTAATTCTAATATTTTTCCATGGTAAGTAACTTGTTGAAAATGTGACTCATGAATTTCAATTTTTGATTCTGTATTTTTTTGATATTCGCCCGAACCTTTTTTAAGAATTTTTTGAGTTTTCCTCATTTTATCTTTTTGACTAAGCATTCTTTGCATTTGCTCTTTCATTTTCACATCGTCAATATGCTCAATCTGTTCTTGAGGAACTAAATTATTTATATCATAAAATTTGAATAACTCAATCGCTATCCTGTTTTTTTCTCCTGTTTTTACTTCGTAAATATCAATTCCTTCCAATGACCACACATGTAAGTCACCAATTTGTATATTTTCTGTTAAGTCTGTGATTAATGCAAATCTTGTAGGGTCTGTATTTATTTCATTGGCTAAATCTAAAGTAGCCTCAAATCCTTTATCAGTTAGTGATGATGCTCCCTCTTCTTCCATGTAATACCTTGCAATAACTTCACGTCTTCCCCCATATAATTGCCATGCTATTGAATCTATCACATGTCTTAATAATTGTTCTCTATTTTCTGATAACTTTAAATCAGTCTGAATTTGTTTTATCTTATCCTTGTCTTTATTTTTTTTTGAACGTTCTTCAGTAAGCTGATTTTTTATTTTTTTCCTGTCAATTAATTCATTTCTGAGAAGTTCTAAAACTTTTAGTTGAGCTTTTTTAAATCCAGAATTTGTGAACTTACATAGTTCATAAGGATTTACTTTATCTCTATTACCTCCTTTTTTCAAATAAGTATCCATTCCATAATTTCTTATGAGATAAAGTAGTTTTTCTATTTCTTCGAAAAATTGTTTCATGTATTTATTTTTTTCATATAGAGAAGAAAAATTGTTATCAGAGTCGTAGTTTCATAAAATTGATTTTCTTTTCAAAAAAGAATTGGATATTCAATTAAATAAAACATTTTACATCTTCCCACTTCTAACATAGATGAAATTTTCTCTTATATCCAGTCTAGGTTTATTAAATCCTATTTCAGTAAAAACTTTTTCAAATGTTTCTAATTTCCCTTCCCATTTATTTTTAGGTTCAGCGATAAAAATATAGCCTAAAGGGCGTAAAATCCTATATGCTTCTTTCAAATAATCTTTTGAATTTGTTCCCATCAATGCCAAACTAAGAACTACAATATCAACTGTTTCATCTTTCAAAGGAAGATTAAAAATATCACATGCAGTTACTGTTTCATCAATAGCAACATGGTCATAAGATAAAACTTCATTATCTGGAATTTCATCCTTTAGTAAGTTCTCTCCACATCCTAAATCAGCTACAATAAAATCTTTTCGAGTAATCCAAGATGCAATTACTTTATATGGGATTTCATCCCAAGTCTCTCTTTTTTCTTTGTAGAGTGTGTGGTAATAATACCATTCCTCTGGATTCTTTTTTAGACGGTCATTAGTTGTTTTAGAATTACTAGTACTCCATTTTCTATTAAGTTTTGAAAACTCTCCTAATTTTCTTCCTAGTTGTTCCATTATTTCAGGTCGTAGAGGAAAAACTAAATCTTCTCTTTCTATTTTAAATACTTTCCCTTGGCTCAATCGTTCTTTCCATTCCTTCAATGCTTCTTGAGATTTTGCAAAAAGAGTTTTAGGTGATGGTAGTTTTTTACTTGGAATAACTCCATCAACGGCTGCATCTGCTAACGTCTTTTTATTTCTTATCAAGTTCATCCTTTGCAAATCCCATGACCATTCTCTATCATCTAATGGAATAAATACTTGAGGAATAATAATTTCTACTTTACCAAATGCCGAACCTTGTCTATAAATTCTACCCTTCAATTGGGTGTACTCTGAATCCGTCCAAGGAAGTGATATTATTATCATTCTATCACAAACTTTTTGCAATCCATCTACCCCCGTTCCAATTGGTTTAGAACCAATCAAAATATCAATCTCTCCTTTCTTAAATTTCTTTTTATATTTTTCTCTTTCTTCATTGGATTCTTTTCCTGTAAACAGTCCTGTTTTATAACCCTGTTTTTGGATATAGTCATTAATGGTTCTAATTACGCCAGAAGTGAAATAACTATAAATTACTACACCTTTTTTAAGGTATGGTTTAATGACATCAAGTTTTAACTCTAATAATATTTGCTCTGCTCTAAGATAATTTGTGTTACCAATTTTTAATAATCTATCAATTACCTTCGTTCCATCAATCTTTAAACTTGGAGTATTCTCTCCCGTCATTTCTGAAATATCAATTTTATATTTTGGGATATACCGCAATCCACTTAGTGTTAAAAATTTAAAGGCTTGCATAGCATTATTTAAAGTACGTATTGTACTCATATCGTCATATGCCTTTCCAGTAACCATTTCTAATAATGATTTTGCTTCTTCTAAATTGTTAATAACAGGCGTTGCACTCATCCCCAACAAGTAAAGGTTTTCATTTTTTTCCGCTGCCCTTCCTATCATTCGTTTTAGTGTACCTCTCCTTTTGCTTTCCTGTTTTACAGTTCTTTGTTTGACGTTATGAATTTCATCTATACAAATAAAGTCAATGATATTATTTGATGTTATCTCTTGAAATAATCCTTCGGAATATCCTTGTTGGAATTTATCATAATTCAAAATAAGATAGTTGTAATTACTCCTATCAAATACTTGATTCTTTTGATAACGATAAAATTGTTTTCCAAACACTTCTTTTACATTTGGATGTATGTAATGGACTTTACTATCTGGATATACTTCTAAAATATCTTCTCCTAATTGTTTGATATTTGAATTTAAACCTACTACAATAGTTAGGCGAGCTTCTACTTCCCTACTTGTTACAATAAAAGAAACCGTCTTTCCAGCTCCTGTACCAGACCAATTACCATATCTATTATGTTTCTTTATTCGATATACAGTAAGCCTCTGCATATCATTTAATTTATAAGGAAAACTAAATCCTTTTGGTGGATGGTATCTAACAACTTGGTTGTATTCATCAAAGAACATTTTTTTTAATTTTTTAAAATTCTTCCCACCCTTTTCTTTTTTGAGTTGTTTAATATTCTTTTCATTGTTAAGATATTGATTCCAAAGTTTTCTAAGTTTATACTGTATTAAAAACTCAACCGCTTCATTATCACATGAATCTACTATTGGATGGTCTAGTACATGAAGGTCATTAAAATTGTCAGCAATCGAGATAAGAGAATCTTCTTTATTATCAGGCTTTTGCTTATTTGTATTTTCATTGTTATTTATATCTTCTGTTTCAACTTCATCTTCATTTATTTTTTCAATATCATCATTTGGTTGTAAATCATTATCTTCTTCAGCTAGATTAGTTTCATCATCTTCATTTTGAAATTTTTCTTTCAATGCACGAATTGAATTCTCTCTATCTGTGGAATTATTGAAAATTAAGGATGAGAATTTACTAGAAAGTTTACCTTGATTAATTATCATTTGTAATTCAATCGAATCCATTTTTAAGAGGTCGCTATTTTCAATTGAATTTACAAATTGGAGAATTTTTTGGTTAGACCACCCTTTATAGCATACGGGGCATCCAGCACCTATTTTATGTCTATTTGGTGTTTGCTCAAAACTTCCATGTTTTGGACAAATAATAATAACCTTTTTATGAGTGGATTCATAATTCACTTTTGAATAATCATACTTATCTCTGTGCTTCTTTCTAAATTGTTCAATGACAGTTAATGTATCTAATTTTTTTTTGCCTGCGCAACTAGGACATCCAGCTCCATTTTTATGACTATCTGGTGTTTGTTTAAACCTTCCATGTTCTGGACAAATAATAATAACCTTCTTGCGTGCAGATTCATAATTCACTTTTGAATAATCATACTTACCTCTATGCTTCTTTCTAAATTGTTCAATGATAGTTAGTGTATCTAATTTTTTATTCCCTGAGCAATTAGGACATCCAGTTCCATTTTTATGACTCTCTGGAGTTTGTGCAAAACTCCCATGTTCTGGGCAAATAATAATAACCTTCTTGTCAGTAGATACATAATTCACTTTTGAATAATCATACCTATCCCCATGCTTGTTTCTAAATTGTTCAATGACAGTTTGTGTGTCTAAATTTTTTCCTGCACAATTTGGACATCCAGAACCATTTTTATGACTATCTGGAGTTTGTGCAAAATCCCCATGTTCTGGACAAACAATAATAACTTTCCTCTGTGCAGATTTATAATTCACTTTTGAATAATCATACTTATCTCTGTGCTTCTTTTTAAATTGTCCAATGACAGTTAGTGTATCTAAATTTCTTCCTACGCATTTAGGACACCCAACCCCATTTTTATGACTACTTGGTGTTTGTTCAAAACTTCCATGTTTTGGACAAATAATAATAACTTTCTTGTGAGTAGATACATAATTCACTTTTGAATAATCATACTTATTTCTGTGCTTCTTTCTAAATTGCTCAATGATAGTTTGTGTACCTAGTTTTTTATTCCCTGCACAATAAGGGCATCCAATCCCATTTTTATGATGAGATGCTTTTTGTTTGAATTCCCCATGAATACCACAGATAATAGTTATTTTTGTTTTAGAGCTGACATAGACCACTTTTGAATAATTATATCTATCTCTATGTACTTCCTTAAATTGTTGGATTACTTTTTCTTGAGTTAATTTTACCATGTTTGGATATTTAGCTTAACTCAAATATAAGAAATTGTAATGTTTTGAAATAGCAAAAAGCTGTAAGAATGAAATGTATTTAATTAATCCCAATTGGATGGATACCCAAATTTATTTAGAAAAGATTTTTCTTTTAGCTCAATTAGGTTAAACGCACGAGTATATTGTTAGAAAAAATATTGACTGTAAATCAAATAATTACAAAATTTATTTTTAATAATTTATAAAACATTGCAATTCATAAAGCCTTGATTGTTAGAGGTGAAAATTATAACAATATACTCGTGCGTTTAACCTATTTACTTTCCCGCTTTCCCATCTTTCAATTTTTACTTTTCGAGAGGTTGAAAATTCTGCTCTTTGTCCATTTACGGTAATTCGTCCATAGATAGGGGCTTCACCATTTTTATCTATTTTGATTTTTTTGATAAAGAAAGAAATACTAAAGGTGTTACTACTCATAGGAATATAATTTATAGTTGAGTAGGTGTCCTATTTTCAAATATACAAGAGGACACCTAAAAGGACACCCTAAATATACTTTAATTTGATGAAATCTGGTAAGTCAAAAACAAAAAAACCCCACAAATAAAGAATTTGTGAGGTTTTGGTCAAATGTGTTTTTTTACCTAGTGGAGCTGCCGGGAGTTGAACCCGGGTCCAGACAAAGCTTCTGAGAGCTTTCTACATGCTTATTTTCTATTCGATTTTCGAGTGATGACCAGGAAGAAAACAACCAATGCCATCACCTTATCCTCCATAAATTTCGCTTCATAGTGGAGGTCCCCTAATCCGCTAGCCTAAGTGCTCTTTCGAGCGGGTATGATATGCGGCACGCTGTGTATTAGGCGTCAAGCGCACGGCACAAAGGCTTTGTAATTCCTAGAATTACGCAGCCATGGCTAATCTACGATCGCCATGTAAAAATTGTTAATCACTATTTGTTAACGGAGTAAGTAATTCTGCTCCGACATGCTTACTAACAGACATTCTTTCCTGTCGATTCCAGTCAGCCCCGGTGTAAAAGGAATATTGAATTACAAACTACTCATACTTATTTTCGAATGATACCTACTCCCATTCAGTAGGTGGGTCAATATTCCAATTTTTTTTTCAAAAACACTTTTGTTTTTGAAGTGTGCAAAAGTAACAACATTATTGGTTAATGTAAAGTTTCATCGAAATCATTTCTTTTATTAAATAGGGAACTTTGGGTGTTTTTAATCCATTGTATAATAAAATTTTCAAAGTAGTCAAAAGGTGATTCTAAGTCACCTTTTGACTTGTAAGGACTTTCGCAAGGAATCCTTATATTCGCACCCGAAATAATTTTGAATTTTGAATGATTCAATTTTGAATTGCTGATACTTGGCTTTTCAAAGTTCCAAATTCAAAATTCAATCATTCAAAATTAAGTAGTATGTCAAATCCAAAAAGATATTTAGTAACTTCTGCTTTGCCTTATGCCAATGGTGAATTACATCTTGGGCACCTTGCAGGAGCATACTTGCCAGCCGATATTTACGTTCGATACTTGCGATTACAAGGTAAGGATGTTGCCTATATTTGCGGTTCAGATGAGAATGGAGCAGCCATTACTTTACGAGCAAAAAAGGAAGGGATTACTCCACAAGAGATCATTGATAAATACCACGAACTTTTTAAAACAACGTTTCAAAAATTAGGAATCTCATTTGATTATTATCATCGAACAAGTGCTCCTTTACATCATGAAACAGCTCAAGATTTTTTCAAAAAACTAATTGAAAAAGGCGGAGAGTTTGAAGAAAAAGAATCAGAGCAATATTATGATGAAGGTTTTAATCAATTTTTAGCAGATCGTTATATCAAGGGAACTTGCCCAAATTGTAGCTATGAAAAAGCCTATGGTGACCAATGTGAAAATTGCGGAAAAGACCTTGCACCTACCGAACTCATCAATCCGATTTCTACTTTGAGTGGAAATAAGCCAGTCTTAAGAACTACAAAACATTGGTATTTTAAATTAGATAAACATGAAACTTGGCTTCGAGAATGGATCGAAAATGGAACGCTCGATGGCGAACCACACCACAGTCCTAAGTCTTGGAAAAATCATGTTACAGGACAATGTTTGTCTTGGTTAAATTCAGGTTTACGCCCACGTTCAATTACACGTGATTTGGATTGGGGAATACCCGTACCTGTCGAAGGAGCGGAAGGGAAAGTTTTATATGTTTGGTTTGATGCACCGATTGGATATATCTCTTCTACCAAACAATGGGCTAAAGAGAATGGAAAAAACTGGGAGGATTATTGGAAAAGCGATGATGCGGAATTAGTACATTTTATCGGAAAAGATAATATCGTTTTTCATTGTATTGTTTTCCCTGCAATGCTAAAAGCGCATGGTGATTACAACTTACCTATTAATGTTCCTGCCAATCAATTTTTAAATTTTGAAGGGCACAAGTTTTCAAAATCTGAAGAATGGGGAATCGAGCAAGATGAATATTTACGAACATTTGAAAAGTTTGAAAATAGGGAAGATGCATTGCGTTATGCATTGATTCGTAACATGCCAGAAAATCGAGATAGTGATTTTAAGTGGGATGAATTTGTTGATTTTCATGATAATGAATTGGTTGCTAATGTTGGAAATTTTATCAACCGAGTAGTCGTTTTGACCAATAAATATTTCGATGGAAAAGTGCCTTCTGTTGATGTTGATTTAAAAGAAGTTTTTGCAGAGGTAGAAAATTTGACTCTTCGATTGTGTAAAGAAATTGAGAATTTTCAATTCAAGCCAGCAGTCAATACTTTGATGGAAATATCAAGTTGGGGTAATGCATATTTGCAAGATGCATCACCTTGGACAATTTATAAAACTGATCCGGAGAGTGATAAAATTAAAGAAACGATGTTGGTGAGTTTGCAAGTTGTGGCATTGTTGGGAGTTTTATCTAAACCATTTTTACCATTTTCTTCTGACAAAATTCAAAATCTTTTAGATTTACCAGTTATTCAAAATGGAGATTTAAAAGAGATTTTAATTCGATTTGAAAATGGAGAAGCATTGTTAGAAGCAGGAAGTCAAATTGGAAAACCTGAATTACTTTTTGCAAAAATCAATGACAAAAAAGATACCTCTCGCTTGGAGATTGTCAATGCTGAAAAAGCAAAATTGCTTGCAGCATTGGAAGCTAAAAAAGCTTCTGAACGAGCACCTGTAAAAGATGAAATTAGTTTTGATGATTTTACCAAACTCGACATTCGAACTGGTACTATCATCGAAGCTGAAAAAATGAAAAAAGCAGATAAACTTCTTCAAATAAAAGTTGATCTAGGTTTTGAACAACGTACTGTTCTTTCAGGCATTGCAAAATATTATAAACCTGAAGATATCATCGGCCAACAAGTACTTGTCCTTGCTAACCTCGCTCCTCGAAAAATGAGAGGTGTGGAATCTCAAGGAATGATTTTGATGGCTGAAAATGAAAAAGGAGAATTGAGTTTTGTAAGTCCGAAAGAAGGATGGGGAAATGGATTTGGAGTTAGTTAGTTTGGAAAAGGGGACGCTGCGCTAAGTGAAGATGGATTTACGATTTGAGAAGGTTGACGAAATAATTTTGATAGAACCATAAAAAAAAGTGCTTCCCTAAATTAGGAAAGCACTTTTTTTTTGAAGAAAATAAGAATCACCGATTTTCGAAAAACTTCTCAAATCGTAAATCCTTGTTCCCTTTTTTAAAAAATTATCTCATACGAGGTCTTCTTCTTTTACTCTTACTACCAGGCTGCATCATCTGTTGACCTTTCCCAGCACCTTGTGCATGTTTCATTTGGCCACGATTTTTAAAAGCCAAATCGAATTGAGCAATCTGCGCTTTGATTTCAGGTTGAGTCACTTTTAATTTTTTCAAATTCATGTAATATCGTTTAGCGACATTCCATTTTTGTTTTTGAGCATTGATAGCAGCAAGTTGAAGTTGAACCATAGCCGTTTCATCATCAGTAGGAAGTTCAATCGCTTCTGCTTTTAAGAAATATTCTTCTGCGGCTTTATTATCTTTTCGATTCATGGCCAAACCACCTTTGAGGATGTAGTACATCGCTCGGTTGGTTTTATATAACCATTCAGGTTTCCAAGTCAAATCAATGCGTTTCTCTGCTTCATCGAATTGTTCTAACTGTAAAAGTTGACCAGCCGATTGAATCGTTCCTAGTAAAAAATAACTTACCAATAATCCAATTCCAATTAGAATAAAAGGAAACGCATACCAAAATCCTTGAAAAATAGCGAGTAAAATTCCTCCACCTAAACACAATGCGATCAACGCAAACTTCAAATATATATTTATTGAAAACATAGTTTAATTTTTTTAATACCTTCAAAAATCATCTAAACCTCTATGCAAAAAGGATTCACAAAGATAGTAATTTATTTACTTTTCAACCTGAAATCAGGCTAGGTTAGATTAGCCCTTTTAATGCTTGTTCCAATTTTATTAAATTTTCAATAATCATCAAATCCTTAGATTTAAAACCTGCAGCTTTGATGCGATATTCATTGGCCACCTTATAATTCTTTTTAACAAAATTGGCATGTGCAATGTTTAGAGCAGCGAGCGCATTATCAGTATCAGATCTGAGTCCAATGTTTAAAGCTTCTTTGAGATGTTGCTCTCCAAAACCTTTTTGTTTTTTTTGCAAAGCAATCATTCCTAATACAAAATAATAATATGCACGATGCCTTTTGAGCAACCAATCAGGTCTTTTAATTTGCAAAATTAAATCTTCGGCCTCGTCTACTTGTCCCTTATTCAATTTGCTAAATGCCAAAGAAACATTTCCAAATAAAAAATGAGTCAACAAAATAATGACTCCTCCTAAGTACATGTACCAAGCAGAGCCGATCCCTTCTTTGAAATGAATGGCTGCACCTATTGCAATAATCACAACTCCAATTAAAAATCTAATTTTTGAAAAAAACATAAGCTTTTTTTTTACGAACGCTTTGCTTGACGGACGCTTCGCTTGACGATTGACGGACGCTTCGCTTGACGGTTTCGAAAATCGTGTATTCCAATTTTTTCGAAACCGTCAAGCGCAGCGTCCGTCAATCGTCAAGCGAAGCGTCCGTCAACCGTCTATTAAAAAGCATCCAATTTCCTTTTATTTCCTGATAGCTTCCTTGAGGAAAAACAGGTTTAAATTTTTCTTTATAAAAAACTTCAGCATTGGTTGCATCTAAGCGGTGGTTCGAAATTCTATTAAAAAGTAAAATACCATTTGGGTGGACGAGTTGTTTTAATCTTTCCAAAAACAAAACATCTTCAAAGGCTTCGGGAACGATGTCATCTAAAAAGACATCCATACAAACCAAATCAAACTGTTGTTCACATTGCATCACAAATGCAAATGCATCTGCACAGATCGTTTCTATTTTTGATTCTAATTTTGGCAAGGCGTATTTGGATGCTAAATAAATTACGGATTCGTCAATTTCTACTGCCGTGTAATGGTATTTTTTTTCAAAATTCTTTTCCAACATCGTAGGAATACTTCCTAGTCCCAATCCTAAAATCAAAACATTTTTGATAGGATATTTATCTAAATCAACAATCCTAAATGCCTCGTAAAAATTATCATACAAATCCTCAAAAGAATAAATCGCATGAGCAGTAGATAATTGATATCTACCTCGGCTAAGACTTACATATAAATGTGGATTGATTTCACTAGGAGCACTTTCGATGTGAAATTCAAAAAAATGACTTAATACTTTTTTCCAATAAGGAGGTTCGATGGCTTTTTTTTTAGTTGTGTTAATGTGTATGAGTTTATAGGTGTATATGTTGTCAAATAATTTTGAAAGTTTTTATAAAAATTGTCCTCAAAATTATTTGATAACATATACACCTATAAACTCATACACATTAACACCTATTTTACGTATTAACTTTCTCCCAACTTCGATACTGCGCTGTATTTTCATATACAGTATCTAGAATTTTTTTATCAGCTTCACTAAACTCAATGTTCTTACGATTCATGACTACCTCCGCAGTTTCGAATGCTTTATTCGTTCGATAAGTTTTGAATCCTGCAGAACCTCCCCATGAAAAAGAAGGGATGAAATTTCGAGGAAAACCTCCACCATAGACATTTGCCGAAACACCAATTACAGTACCTGTATTCAGCATGGTATTGATTCCTGTTTTGCTATGATCGCCCATGATGAGTCCACAAAATTGTAGTCCTGTTGGTACAAAACGCTCATGACGGTAATCCCATAATTTTACTTCAGCGTAATTATTCTTTAAGTTAGAAGTATTCGTATCTGCTCCTAAGTTACACCATTCGCCTAGAACACTATTTCCTAAATAACCCTCATGACTTTTATTGGAATATCCTGTGATGACAGAATTATTTACTTCTCCTCCTACCTTAGAATATGGCCCAACGGTGGTAGGTCCATAAATCTTAGCCCCCATTTTCAAAATAGCATTTTCACATAATGCAAGAGCACCTCTTATCATCGAACCTTCCATTATTTTTGCATTTTTTCCAATATAAATGGGGCCAGTCGAGGCATTTAAAATCGCACACTCCACAGTCGCACCTTCATCAATAAAAATATTTTCAGGGTTAATGACTTGGTTCGAGGAAGGGATAGGTTGTGAAATTCTATTTTTAGTCAACAAATCAAAATCTTCTTGAATTGCTTCACCATTGATTCTAAAAATATCCCAGAGGTTATTAATTTTTAAAAAAGGAGTATCACCTGCATCAAAGCCACCTAACTCTTCGATTTCTTCTCCATGAATCAAATGTTCAAATTGTCTTTCATCTAATCGAGTGGCAATCAACTCTCCATCTTTTAGTATGGCCTCGTTTTGTTCCAATTCTAACACCAACTGTACCAATTGAGGTGAAGGCAAAACCGATCCATTGATAACAATATTATCGGGTTCAATATGAATCGGATATTTGTCAATCAAATAATCTTGAGTGATATATGAAATTTCGTCAATGTGCAGATGGCGCTGCCATTTTTCTTTAATGGTCAAAATACCAACTCGCAATTCACCAACAGGTCGAGTGAAGGTCAAAGGTTGCAACCGATCTCTTACATCATCATCAAAAAGAATAAAGTTAGGCATAGTAAACTTGATTATGAAGTCAGCATAAAGAGGTTAGAAGATGAGGAGAAAATCATGAAAATTGAAATACCTGATTCCTACGTTCTTGAGACCTCTTATTTATTTGGTGTAAAAATATTCTTTTCAACCTCTTTTGAGAAATAAAATGGTATTTTTTCCAAAAGAAAAGCCAACATCAATTTATTTGGAACTTCTGTCTTGGGGAGAAGTGGTTTTATTTGAATAATTGTGGCTTACTTTAGGGAAATTAAGGAGAGGATAGCGCAAAAAAAATCAGATGAAGGCATAAAAAAAAGTCTTGAACCAATGTCCAAGACTTTTTCCACTTTTAGAAAGTGAAATCTAAAGAAATAACAAAAAGATTAGATTAGTTAATCCTAAACTATCCTTCAGCTGCTTCATCAGGTTTTGCAACTTTATTCTTAGCAGCAAATTTTCCAAATTTCTTGTTAAATTTATCAATTCGACCTGCAGTATCAACAAATTGCATTTTACCAGTAAAGAATGGGTGAGAAGCTGCGCTAATCTCCATTTTCACTAAAGGGTATTCATTTCCGTCTTCCCAAGTGATGGTTTCTTTTGTTTCAGCACAAGACTTAGTAACAAAAGTAACATCATTAGAGATATCTTTGAATACAACTTTTCTATAATTCTTTGGATGAGTATCTTTTTTCATAATTAAATTCTTTTTTCAAATTTAGGAGTGCAAAGATACTATTTAATGATGAATAAAGAAATAATAATTCTGAATATTTTTTATGTGAGCAATTACTTATTGCTTAGAAAAGCTTTGTTTTATGGCTTTTTATTAAAAATTAAATGATGATAAAAAATAAAATGGCATTAATGGTAATAGGGATTGGGATATTATTATGTACTTACCTTGGAGATTTAACTCGTTTTGGAGCTTCTTCAAATGGTTTTTGGGTAGGACTTTTGATTGTGATTTTGCTTGGATTATTGATTGTGAAAGTTTTAATTTCGATGCGAAAAAGGAATAATGAATTATAAAGAAGGATTCTGGGAAAATACATCTCATGTGTTTTCGAATAATTTTACTTAATTACCAGATTAAACGCAAACCGTACAATGGTTTTCTAATACATTTTTCAAATGCAAAAAATAGTTTTAAGATTTGGCTTGATGGCAACTGCTCTATTATTACTAATGCAGTTAACAAAATATTCGTTGTGGACACAGAATCTTAAAAACGAGTTGTGGGTAGGGCTTTTTGCAATTATGTTTTTAGGTTTTGGAGTGGCCATAGCTATGATTTATTTAAAACCAAAACCAACTAGAGTAGAACCAGAATTACCTGTAGATGAAATTAACCATCAAAAAATAAAAACGCTAGGAATCAGCAATCGAGAATATGAAGTACTTGAATTAATTGCTGAAGGTCTTTCCAATCAAGAGATTGCTTCTCGATTATTTATATCTGAAAGCACCGTCAAATCTCATGTTTCCAATCTCCTTTCTAAATTAGATGCAAAACGTAGAACTCAAGCTTTGAATATTGCTAAGGAAATGAAGATTTTATGATGTAGTGGCTCTTCTTAAATCTTATATCTTTCAACTTTCTTTTTTTAATACTAAAGTTCTAATCTATTGGTTTTCAGAGGATTAGTACTTTAGTATGAGAAGAAAAACAGCATTTTAACTTTACTTTGGAGTATTGTTTTACCAAAAAAATAAAAATGAAAAATGTAATTATTCGATACGGAGTATTTTCCAGCATATTAATGATGGCGTTGTTTGGATTGACCTATTTATTTGTAAAGGAGGATTATGACTTGTCTGAAATTTTGGGGTACGCCTCTATTTTAGTTTCTATGATTTTTGTTTTTCTAGGAATAAGAGAATATCGAGATGAAGTAGGAGAGGGATATATTTCTTTTTGGCAAGCGGTAAAAGTAGGGTTGTTGATAGTAGCCATACCTTCCGTTGTTTTTGGATTGTATAATGTGATTTTTGTAATGATTATTGATCCAAACTTTATGGATGATTTTTACCAAAAATCTCTAGCGGATATGAAAGCTAGTATGAGTGCTGAAGAATATGCGGTCAAATCTGTAGAAATGGAATCTCAAAAAGAAATGTTTATGAATCCAATGATTCAATTTTTTGTAATGGGATTGACGGTATTTTTGATGGGTATTGTTACTTCGGTGCTATCTTCATTTGCTTTAAAAAATGAAACGACTTCGAACTAATTTAAATTCTTCACAATCAACTTAACTGAGTAATAAATTTTTAACAAACAAAATAAAAAAATCATGAATTCAAACTTAAAAATGTTACTTGCAATCGTTGCTGGTGTCGTCATTGGTGGATTTGTAAATTACGGTCTCATTGTTATTAGCCCAATGATTATTCCTCCGCCAGAAGGTGTAGATGTTACAAATGGCGAAGACCTCGCAGCAAATATTCATTTATTCAAACCCAAGAATTTTATTTTTCCATTTCTTGCTCATGCATTGGGTACGTTGGCAGGAGCATTTACTGCAGCAAAAATCGCTGGGATAAATCAAATAAGATTGGGATTAATTATAGCTGCTGTATTTTTAATTGGAGGAATTATGATGGTGATGAGCGTTCCAAGTCCAATGTGGTTTAATGTTTTGGATTTAGTGGGGGCTTATCTTCCTATGGGTTGGTTGGGTGCTAAATTGGCAACTGGAAATAGCGCTGATTAAAAAATATACCTCATTTGAGAACTTCATGGCGAAAAGTAGGAGATGAGCTAAAGTTGTTAAAGCCATTGGCTTTAACAACTCTTACTTTCTCTTTTTTCCTGCCTTCGGAGTTCTCAAAGTTATTTCCATAGAATTTGTCTAAAAAACAAAATATTAATTTTAGCACTTAAAAATTTTCTAATCGTATGGAAAAAAAGCATCCTCAAAATGCCTCACATGAAAGTCCTTTTCATTTTTATAGATAATCGCAATCACATCAAATCGAACCTCCCAATCATGTTCTATCTTACGCATATATGCCGCCCCTGCTGAAGCCATTAATTCTTGTTTTTTATTACCAACAGCCATTTCAGGTTCTCCAAAATTATTATTATTACGAGTTTTTACTTCAATAAAAATTAAGATTTTACCATGCATAGCAATGATATCCAACTCCGCTCGACGGTATCGCCAATTGGTTTCTAAAATCTGAAAACCTTTTTTTGTTAAATGAGAAATAGCGATTTGTTCACCACGTTCTCCTAGTATGTTGTTCCAAGCCATGCCCTTAGCCCCTAAAGGGGAATTTTAAAATATCTTAAATCTAAATTCCTTTGTGTTCAGTCTTTAATTTTTTTCGAAACTAGATTATTACATTTTCCGTAACGTCAGATAATATATAAAAGCATTTATTTTACGCCAACAATGCCTGCCGAATATCGTAAAATATCTTTATTATTGCGAAAAAAAAGGAATAATTGATGCTGAATAAATGAAAATGATTTATTCCTTTTGTAAAGAAAACCTACTTTATTCAAAATCAAAATCATGTCAAAAAAAATTAATCCAACTCAAACCCCCGCTTGGAAGGCGCTAAAGCAACATCATAGAGAGATGAAGCGAGTTCATATGAAAGACCTCTTTGCAAAAGATGCTCGTCGCTTTCAAAAATTTTCCCTCAAATTTGAAGATACTTTAGTTGATTTTTCCAAAAATAGAATCAATTCAGAAACTGTAAAACTATTGTTAAAATTAGCTAAGCAAACCAATTTAGATGTAGCGATTCAACAAATGTTTTCTGGAGAAAAAATAAATGAAACAGAAGATCGTGCTGTTCTGCATGTCGCACTTCGAAATCGATCTCGACGGGCTATTAGATTTGAAGGAAAAAATGTGATGCCTGATGTTAACCGTGTTTTGGATCAAATCAAAATATTTTCCCAAAAAATTACTACTGGAAAATGGAAAGGGTATACCCGTAAAAGAATTACTGATATTGTAAATATCGGAATTGGAGGAAGCGACCTTGGGCCAGTCATGGTTACCGAAGGTTTGAAATCGTATTGGAAAAAAGGAATGAATGTTCATTATGTTTCTAATGTAGATGGCACTCACATTTCGGAGACGCTAAAAAAACTTTCTCCAGAGTCCACACTTTTTATCATCGCATCGAAGACTTTCACTACTCAAGAGACAATGACCAATGCACGGTCAGCACGAGATTGGTTTTTGAAAAAAGCAAAGAAAAAAGATTATATCAAAAAGCATTTTGTTGCAGTTTCTACCAATCAGACTGGAGTAGAAGATTTTGGAATTGCGCCTGAAAACATGTTTGAATTTTGGAATTGGGTAGGAGGTCGTTACTCTTTGACTTCGGCTATTGGATTGTCCATAGCATGTACGATTGGATATGATAATTTTGAAGAATTATTGGATGGTTTTCATGCAATGGACAAGCATTTTGAGAAAACCCCTTTTGAAAAAAATATTCCAATTTTATTAGCATTGATAGGTATTTGGTATAACAATTTCTTTGGAGCAGAGACGGAAGCTATTTTACCATACGACCAATATTTACATCGTTTTGCAGCTTACTTCCAACAAGGAAATATGGAAAGCAATGGAAAATATGTAGATCGAAATGGTAAAAAAGTTACTTACCAAACTGGTCCTGTGGTATGGGGAGAACCTGGTACGAATGGGCAGCATGCATTTTACCAATTGATTCATCAAGGAACCAAATTAATTCCATGTGACTTTATTGCTCCTGCAAAAAGTCAAAACCCAATCGGTGATCATCACGTAAAACTTTTGTCCAACTTCTTTGCTCAAACAGAAGCATTGATGAATGGAAAAAATAAAGCAGAAGCTTCAGCAGAACTTTCTGCAGCAGGGTTAACAAAATCTGAAATTGCAAAATTGGTTCCTTTTAAAGTATTTGAAGGTAATCGACCTACTAATTCTATTTTGGTAAAAAAAATAACTCCACGTGCATTGGGTAGTTTGATAGCGATGTATGAGCATAAAATTTTTGTACAAGGAATTATTTGGAATGTTTATAGTTTTGATCAATGGGGAGTAGAATTAGGAAAGCAATTAGCTAAAAAAATATTACCTGAATTGGAGAATGATAAAGCGGTAAAGTCGCATGATTCTTCTACAAATGGATTGATAAATTTATATAAAAAAATGAGAGATTAAATAAATGGTGACTTAAAGCTAGGGAGAATTTAATTTTCAAATCACCAGTCTTGAATCACTAAAGAAAATATGAAACAGCAAGTATACCCAATCAAAGGAGCAGTTCAAAACTATGCATGGGGAGGAAAAACATTTATCCCTAAATTATTAAACATTAAAAATGTTGATGATTTACCATATGCAGAAGTTTGGTTTGGTGCACATCAAAGAGGTCCTGCTCAAGTTTTGGATAAAGGTAATGCTGTTCCTTTAAATGAATGGTTGTATCACCATCCTGAAGCATTAGGAGAAAGGGTTACTCGAAAATTTGGAAATACATTACCTTATTTATTTAAAGTATTGGATGTAAATGCAATGTTATCTATTCAATCTCATCCGACAAAACAAGCTGCTGAGGTTGGTTTCGCGAGAGAAAACGAAGCAGGAATTGAACTTACCGCTCGGATTCGAAACTACAAAGATGATAATCATAAACCAGAGGTAATGGTAGCATTGACGGAGTTTTGGTTATTGCATGGATTTAAGTCGCAGGATTTAATTGCCGACATTTTAGATGCAGTTCCAGAGTTTAAACCTTTATCAGAATATTTTCATCGAGTAAGCACCAAAGAGGTGGGAAATGAAATATTTCACTTTTATAAAAACTTAATGGAAATGCCTCAGTCTCGAGTAGATGAGATTTTAAAACCATTGGGTGAAAGGCTGAGTGGAGCGTTTTCCAAAAATAAAATCGAAAAAAATGATCCTGATTATTGGGCAGCTTTGGCATTTCGAGATAATATTTTGGAAGGTGGCCATTATGATCGAGGAATATTTTCCATCTATATTTTTAATTTAGTACAACTTCAAAAAGGAGAAGCGATCTTCCAAGATGCAGGAATACCTCATGCTTATTTGGAAGGCGTAAATATGGAGTTGATGGCCAATTCTGACAATGTCTTTAGAGGTGGATTGACTGTGAAACATGTAGATGTAAATGAATTGTTACAACATGTGGTTTTTGAACCAGTTGTTCCAAATATTTTGCATGGAATAGAAAAGAATGAGCAGGTAAGAATCTATAAAACTCCTGCACCAGATTTTGAATTATCTCGAATTTTACTCAAGGATTTTGAGGCATATTATTGTACAGAAGCACTAACTCCTGAAACATTGGTCATAATGGAAGGAGAGGTGATTGTAGAAAGTGGCGGCAAGGAATTTCGAATGAAAAGAGGAGACGCATTTTTTGCTCCAACAGAATCTGCTTATAGTTTGGTGAGTGATGGGACTGCGGTGATTTTTAAGGCGGTTGTTCCTGTGTAATGGTGTTTGATTTTGATATAGTTTGGAGTTGTTTGGGATAATTTGAGTTCGTTTGATTGAAAACTATCTTAAAGAATTTTAGACCATCCCAAACAACTTTAGACCATTTTAAACAAAAAAAAACTATTTGATATTAAATTAAAAAAAATCGTAATTTTGCAATATGGCTTATCAGACAAATTCAGACGAATTTTTCGATTTTTTGCATCAGTTGCTTATCGAAAACAAAGTGCATGAAACGATTCAACTCCTATCAGATGCAACATCTGTGGATCCCACTCTGCATGGCGATTTAAAATTTTTAAAACTTCGAGTAAATAAAAAGTTGATGGTTCCTGCAGGAAGTGTAGGAGGCCCACCTAAAGATCAAATTAGGGATGTAATTAAATTATTAGGAGAACTAAAAAAAGCACACATTCGAAGAAAAGTAGCAGTATCAACACATACCGAGCCATCTAAAAAAGGAATCAAAGCCATTAAGAAAATAAATTTAATTAAACCTAAATCTACTACAACATCTTATACCTCTCCAAAACCAACTGCAGCTACAACGACAACAACTGCAACTGCTCCTGCAAACCCAATTGCTGGAATTAATGAAGCTACACCTAAAAAGAAGACAGCAATATGGCCATGGATTCTTTTGCTATTTTTATTAGGCGGAGGAGCTGCAGGGTATTTTTTTAAAGATAAAATTGTACAAAATGAGTTTGTTCAAAAAGTACTTCCTAAAGGATGGACTTCTGAAATAGAACCTAATGATAATGTAACTCCTGTAAAAAATACTAGCAACAAGAAAACTAATAAAACAAAGACTCCTCCTAAAAAAACTACCACCAAACCTTCTAAAACAAGTTTAGGAAGATGGTATATCCAAATCGCAAGTTATCCTACTTTAGGTCAAGCATTGAATAAACGAAAGCGAATAGAAATGAGTTTTGATCGTTCTGTAGTTTTACAAAAAAATATCAATGGAAAAGCTAATTTTCGAGTAGTCATTCCAGGGTTTTCTGATAAAAAAACTGCCGAAAAATTTAAAGCTGAACGAAAAGTAGGAAAGCTTCATGTAGGAGCTTTTGCACAAGCATTTAGTAGAGATTGCCGAGATCTAAAAGAATCGGAAAGCAATATTTTTATTTGTAAATAGTTTGTTGTTTTACTAGAGATTATTCTAAATAAAATTGTTTAGAGAATTTCAAAACCTAGAAAATACAAGATTTTCGACCCATTCAAAATTCATCATTCATCATTAACCCTACTCTGTAGCTATATCTAAAACATACATAATGAATTTAGAAAAACTAAAATATCCTATTGGGAAATTCCATTTTCCAGAAACTGTTACTTCACAACAAATCACTAATTGGATCAATGATATTGAATCTGCACCTGCAAAGATTGCAGCGGCAGTTGATGGACTTTCTGATGAGCAATTAGATACTCCTTATCGACCTGGTGGTTGGACTATTCGACAAGTAGTACATCACCTTCCTGATAGTCATATGAATAGTTATATTCGATTCAAATGGACATTGACTGAAGATTCTCCTACGATCAAAGCTTATGATGAAGTCCTTTGGGCTGAATTGGAAGACGGTAAAACTGCGCCAATCGAAATGAGTGTTCATTTGTTGACAGCATTACATGCACGGTGGAGTGTGATGCTAAAAAACTTGACCGAAGTAGACCTAGAAAAATATTTTATTCATCCTGAATCTGGGAAGCAATTATCTTTAAAATTAATGGTTGCACTTTATGCATGGCATAGCAATCATCATTTGGCACATATCATTTCTTTAAAAGAAAGAATGAATTGGTAATTTGAATGAATATATCAATTGTATTCGAGCATCATAAAAATCATGATTTTTATGATGCTCTTTAATTTGTAGTTCTACATTTTTATAGTTCCGTTATTTTAATGCTCTGAGCCTACTCGACTCTGCCGCTTTTACTATTGAAAACTCACCCAACCTTTTTCTTTCCCATTACAGTCTTACCTACCAAATCATATTTAATTAACTTCAAATCACTTAGTCATGAAAACATTAAAGTTATTATTTCTATTAACGGTAGTTGCACTTGTTTTTTCTAATTGTAAAAAGGACGAAAAAATAGATTTGGCAGATGAGTATAAATCAACTATGGATTTTTCTAACCTCGAAGTTGGACAAAAAAGTTACTACACTTCCTACTTAACTAATTGCGATAATTTTTCTGGAAATTTAGAATGGAGTGGCGATACCATTGTTCTTGAAGTTATGGATATTGTTGATGGTGTGTTTACTTTTGAAGAACGTTATACGCCTCATTCCAAAACATTCCAAGGGCAAACACTACCAGATCCAGTAACTATTTCAGTTACTTTTGAAAATGACTATTTATTGTTACCAGATCGATTCAATAGTAATTTATTTTGGTTTTATGGAAATGATACTTTGCATTTACAACCTCAAAGAACGGTGGGTTTAGTTCAAGATAATTGTGGATTGGTTTTAGAAAATGAACCATTTATTGGAAATGATATCGGAACGTTGTCATCATTTAAAGTTGATGAAATTGAGATTAAAGATAAAATTGCAGTTTCGTGTGTACCGGGATTTTTTGAAGTAGATGCTTATTTGATTTACCATGATAAAAGTCTTCAAGCATCACATGTAATTCAGAGTGGTGCAACAGTTCGAGGATGGATGCAACTTGGATTGTAAAATGGTGATTTTTTTTAGCTACAGAATTATGCAGACTTGTTATGACTATTCTTTAACGCGAATTTCGATATTCATAACAAGTCTGCGTAATTCTGTGGCTAAAAAAATCAAAATATAACCTCAAGATTTTTCCATAATCATAATCACCCTTTCCCCTTTTTACTTCTTCTTAATCTTCGTTTTTCCATCTTACCTTGAGTTTTAAAAAGTCGCTTATTTAATTTTCGGACAGCTAAATTCAGATTGCCATTAAAAACACTTTTGTAGTCAATGGAATATGGAAAAGGGCGGTCAGGTTGAATCCCATCAATCGTTCGAATAACCAATGCATCTTTTCCACCAAAGCCTGCAACTTTTACTTTTTTCCCATCCTGTTCTATCATCATTTCTTGTTGATGAACTTGCCCGAATTCAGCAAAATATAATTTTTCTAAAGAGGGGGCTAAATTTTTAATTTCCTTCTTTTTATGGTCAAAAATATTTCCTTTAAATTTTCCATTTTTAATATCCTGTGTATGATTTGAATAAAAATAATAAACAGGACAGTAATGAAAATTTGCACTAAAAGAATGGATGATGTCGAAGTGAAATTGTTTGTTGAAAGTTGAGATTTTTTTTGCCTCATCAAATTTTCCCATTTCTTTTAATTTTGAAACCTTAGCCTCAATCGTTGGGAGTCTCACGAGTAGTATACCTTTCTTTAATTCATTAAGTTGAATGGTCGCTTTATCTTTGCGATTGATGACACTTTTGCAATTATAAAAACTAATCGTAATAAATAGAAGAATGAAAAATCTGAGCATGGTAATTTAGAATTTTAGAAAACCTTATTTTAAAAGTCTCGTGTAAAGATTAAAAATAAAAAGATGAGAACTAAACCACTTAAAATAAAATGTCAGTTTTCTAAAATAGGAAGGGAACAAAAAACAGAAAAAATGGGTTGGAATGATTAAAGTTTGATTATGGAAAATATTACAGATCTAATAATCTTTAAAAGAAATTTTATTCAAAATTCACAAGAGTTATTCAGAGACTTGGTTCAGAATATTGAATGGGATGCAAGTATGATTTCAAGAAAAACAGCCTGCTTTGGAGAACCATATGATTATTCAGAACAAAGTTATGAGTTCCAACCAATGAGTACGCAGATGGAGTTTATTAGCGAGTTGCTTTTTCAAGAAGTTGGTTTTAAGCCTAATAATTGTCTTTTGAATTATTATGAAAATGGAAAATCAAAAATAGGCTTTCATGGAGATACGGTTAAAATGCTCGAACCAGAAACGGGGATTGTAATTGTTAGTCTTGGTGATAGCCGAATCTTTCAAATCCGTAGAAAAAGTAGTCCCACAGAATGTTATAATTATATTTTACCAAGTGGTTCCTTATTTTATATGCCCAATTCTATTCAGGAAAAGTGGCAACATGGAGTACCAAAAGTTATTTCAGATTTAGGACGAATTAGTTTAACATTTAGGAAAATTATACCTCGGCATTTATTGGAAAAGGGAATGTAGGAAAAAGAGAATGTTTTTTTATTCTTATTAATAGTAGAGTTTATCGTTCTAAACAGCTTTGTATAGGAATTTTAAAAGTGTAGTAAATCCAAGGTTTTTGACACATTCAACATTCAAAATTTATCATTCAGAATTAATTCTAGTGAATAGAAAATTTAGGAAGACCTTAGTTTATCCTTTTTTCCTAACTGTTCGTCTTGAAAAACTTTCGATTTTACACCACAAACACTAATTTGCGAACGATTTTCGTTGCAAAAGGTAGAATTTAACCTAAAAAAAATTTATGAGAAAAATTTTTCAAACTACCTTCCTATTTTTACTTTTGTGCTCTTTTACAAGTTGTTTTGATGTGACCGAAGAGATTATCATGAATGATGATGGATCGGGTAAGCTGAAAATCAAAATAGATCTAAGCCAAAGTAAAACAAACCTAGCAGGATATATGAATGCTGGTGAGATCAATGGAGTAGAGATTCCTACTAAAAAGGATATAAAAAAAGAGCTCCAAAAACTTAAAAAGACCTTATCTAAAACTAAAGGAATATCCAAAGTCAAAATCAAAAGCGATTTTGATGAATTTATTTTTGAATTGAATGGGAACTTTACAGACGCAAAAGCGCTTAATAAAGCTATCAATGCAGCTGTGAAAACTTTTAACCAAACTCCATTCCCAATGCGAAAATTTAAGCATTTTGAAATTTCTCAAAATAAATTCACTCGATTATTCCAATATACCAAGGAACGATTTACCCAAGAAGAGTACGACGGTTTTTCGAGTGTCGTACGATATTTGATGGAATCAGCTAATGTGGTAAGCATCTATCGTTTTGAAAAACCTATAAAAACTATATCAAATAAAAAGGCTAACCTTTCTCCTTCCAAAAAAGCAGTTATGCTCAAAGGCAATATTGCAGAATTTGTCAAAGGAGAAATAGCCTTAGAAAATGATATTTCATTTTAAAATTATGAATGGTTCATTTAACGTGAATTTGATTTAGAAAAAAAGCACGTTTTTTGACATACATAGTCTTTAATTCTTAATTTATAATCAACAAAACCACTATTTTACTAAACTATTAAAAGCCAATTCGATGAATTTTATTAGAAAAACTGCACTCCTTTTTGTACTGTTAATTTCAGTATCATATTTACATGCACAAAAATTACAACAATACATTCCCAAAGATGCTGCGTTTGTAATGAGTATGGATTTAGCTAATTTGAATGACAAAATTAGCTTCGACAAATTAAAGCAATATGACTTCTATCAAGAGATGATGAAGGAAATGGAAAGAGAGATGAAAAATGAAGATGAGAAGTTACAAAAGATGATGAAGAGCCCTGCTGAATTTGGAATCGACATCATGAAAAAATCATATGCATTCTTAAATGCTAATGAAAAAGGAGAGCCTACCAATGGAGGATTTATTTTTAATATTTCTGACAGTAAAAAGTTTACAAAGTTTTTCAAAGAAACTATTGTTCCTGAATCAAAAGGAGTAATGGGGAAGATGGGAAAATTCCAAACTTTTACAGATAAAGAAGGAGTTCTTGCATGGAATAAAAATGTAGGAATCATCATAGCAGGCGATAACAAAAGTGTTGCTGATGAAACTGCAAGAGAAAGTGCAATTACTGCTTTTGCAAAATCAGTATTGAACAACAAACCTGCTAATTCTATTTTGAGTGATGCTCGTTACCTTAAAGCAACAAAAGGAAACAAAAGCGATATGAGAATGTGGATGGACTACGAGTGGGTGATGAACTTACAAATGCAAGGAGGTGAAATGGCTGCAATGGGAATGGGGGGAATGATGGATGTACTTAAAGATTTGTATAAAGATACAGATTATATGGTCGACCTTAATTTCAATGATGGAGCAATGGTGATGGATTCTAAAATGTTTACCAACAATAAAACATTGGAGAGAATGCGTAAGATGACTACAGGAGAGTTAAATAAAAACTTCTTCAAGTACCTTCCTAAAAAGAACATGATGGGATATTTCTCATTGGCAATGGATACTGAAAACTTTGCTGATGGAATGTTTGAAATGTTTGACCCAATGATTAAAGAAATGGGAATGAGCCGTGGTCAAATGGAAGATATGGCATTGCAAACACTTACAGGTATGGGCTTGGAATTAGACAAAAAAGGATTGTATGAGTTAATCAAAGGTGATATGGTTTTTGCGGTTACAGGTATGCGTGAGTTTACTGTTAAGAAAACTCAATATGATGAAGATTTTAACCAGATCGAAGTTGAAGCAAAACAAATGTTACCTGAATTCACAGCAATGATGTCTTATGGAAAAGAGACTGAAGTGATGAAGTTGGTAAATATGGCAGTAGGTTTTGGAGTGTTGGTAAAAGAAGGAAATTCTTTCAAGTTAGCAGTTCCTAACAATGACATTCCAATGGATATGTTTTTGACGATGAAAGATGGAATCATGTTCGTAACGAATAACACAGACATAGCTACTGGAAAATTTTCTGATGGTTATTCTAGAAATGATCGTATGACTAAAGATCAGCAAAAGATGATGAATGAGCATAGTGGAATCTTCTTTTGGGATATTCCTCAAACTTTAAATGCTGCTGCTGCTTATGCTCAAGCTGAAGGTATGACTGATAAAATGACTGATAAAATGATTAACGTCAGTAAGCAAAGTTTAGAGAGTTTGGTGATGAAGACGGACAAAAAGATCAAAGATAGTCATAACTCAGAATTCAGTTTGAATTTTGCAAATAAAAGAATGAATTCATTGGATCAACTTTTTAGTTATTTCAATGAAATGTATTTGACTGCGATGAGTAGTGGAGGAATGTAATTCTAATACTTCTCTAGTTTTAAAAAAAGCTGAATGGATTAAATTTTCATTCAGCTTTTTTTATGTAGTACCTGCCCGAAAACACATAACTCATTGAATTTCAATAAATTATGAAGAAAAAATGTCGGGAGTTTTTTGTGATATCTGTATTTTATTTATTATTTTTAGATATGTAAACCATTGATTATTAGTAATTTGTTACGATAACAATGATTTTACAAGTTTAAAAAAAAGTAAAAACTCACATCGAAAAAGTATCAAAAATGCGAAAGAGATTCGACCAACAAATGAGTATCGGAGTCATACCAATAAGTGAAGTGAAAATTAATATGAAAACACGTCACCAAAGTGCCCCAATATTATTAGGGTTGCAATACTTATTTACCCATGCTGAATTAAGCGAAGAAATATTTGAAATATTAGAAGAGAAAGTATTGTCAGGAAAAAAGGAAACAGGAAGGTTAGGGATGAGTTTATGGGAAATATTAGTATTGGGAATGATGCGATTAGGATTGGATGTAGACTATGATTTTTTGCTGGATTTAGCGAATAATCATGAAGAACTGCGCGGAATATTAGGAGTAGGTAAGAGTGATTTTACGAAAGGCAAAACCTATAAATATCAAACGGTCTTGGATAATGTGAGTTTATTAGATGAAGAGACGATAAAAAGAATCAACGACTTGGCGATAAAAGCAGGTCATCAATTGATAAAAAAAAAGAAGCCGAAGGGGGTGATGGATTTTTCAATCTGGAAGTGAAGGTAGATAGTTTTGTTGTGGAAACGAATGTGCATTTTCCAACAGACCTCAACCTGTTATGGGATAGTGGACGCAAGAGTTTGGACATGATATTGCATTTGCAAGAAGAGTTGGGAGGATTGTCGGGATGGCGAGAACGAGATGATTGGTACAGGAAATTACGGAGGGCTTATCGAGGCAGTTCGGAGGTACATCGAAAGAAAGGCAAAGATTATAAACCACGGTTGAAAAGAGTAACGCAACTATATTTGGAGTGTGCCCGAAAAATAAACATCAAGCTAGAAAAGACGATAACAGGATTGCAAGAGAAAGAGTTAAGCATAGTAGCAGAAGTCCAACTGGTAGCCTTAGACTACTATGCAGGGATGCTGAACAAGCATATTGATTTGGTGGATCGTCGGATAATAAATGGAGAAAGGATACCTCATGAAGAAAAAGTGTTTTCGATATTTGAACCGCACACCTGTTGGGTGACGAAAGGCAAATCGGGCAAAGCTGTGGAATTGGGGGTTCCTTTAGTGATAGCGACAGACCAGTATCAGTTTATTCTTGATTATGAGTTGATGTATGATGAGCAAGCCAAGAAAAAGAAAAGTGATAGCGATTTGACGCAACCGATAGGAGAATCGATAAAGGAAAAATTTAAGGAAGAGGAGTCTTCGTCAAGAATCAAAACAAAAGGAGAATTAAAATATAATTTATCGAGTATCAGTTATGACCGAGGATTTTATTCGGGACCGGCAAAGACAGTTTTGCAAGGCATCTATGAAGAAGTAGTGATGCCGAAGCCTGGGAAAAAATCCATAGCAGTAGAACAAGCAGAATCTCAAGAGCGTTTCCAATTGCTAAAAAAGAAACATAGTACAGTAGAGGCGAATATTAACTGTTTGGAACAGCATGGTGCCGACCGATGTCCAGATAAAGGTTTGGAAGGATTGAAACGCTATGTTGGTTTGGCAGTATTGTCTTACAATCTACAAAAATTAGGCAAGCTGTTGATACGACAAAAACTGGAAAATGAAAACTCAAAGAGGTCTAAAAAGAAGTCTTTGAGCAAGACTGAAGTCAAGTCTGAAAGGAAGCAGCGAGCATAGTCTCAAAGTGAGAGTAAGTCGAAGGGAGTAAAGAGAAGCAATAAAGCAACAAAAGAGATTGCTAAGGGATAGAGGTGCAAGTGATAAAAGAAAAAAAGCAGATGCCCCGTTTTTTTATGGAAAATTTTGGTATCAGCCCGCTCATCCATCAATAACTTGCCTCTATAGTGACAATATAGAAGCAAGGTCGCACAGAAAAATTATAACAATAAAATTACAACCTGACCAAAAATGGAAAACAGTAGTTTTCGGGCGGGTACTATGTAGCTGCGGGTTTTAACCCGCAGTAAAAATCGAAAAACGTATTTCTTTTTACTGCAGATTAAAACCCGCAGCTACATAAAACGCAAAAAAAGCACCACTCACCTTTACCTTTTTTCGATTTTTACCATAAGTAAGAAAAAACTATCGTTTTACATTTTTTCAAATATATCTTAAGTTTTATAATCAAATTTGTGAAACAAGTGATAGAAAATTGTATTTTTACACAGAACATAATCAAATAAGTTACGAATGCAATACCAGAAAATGCCAGTTCGAGAAGGGCAATATGAAACAGGAGACCTTCGACAAGCGAAAAAATGTACAGCAGATGACGTTAGATTTATCCTTCAAAAACGAAAACTAGGATCTCTTCCTAAAGGCATTGAACACATCAAACATCTTCAAAGAGTAGAATTAGATTTATCGTATAACAGAACACTTCCGCACCATCAAATATTTCAAAATTTAGTAGAATATCCAAATGTCAAAGGTTTAGGATTGATTAAAAATGAAATGAACGAATTGCCAGAATCGATTGGATTGTTAGATCAATTAGAAGTACTAGACTTGTGGTCCAATGGATTAAAAAAACTTCCTGGCAGTTTTGCAAAACTAACCAATCTGGAGTATCTGAATTTTCGTAACAATAAACTTACAGAAATACCAACTTATTTTAAAAAGTTTAAAAAACTAAAAGAACTCAATCTTAGATTTAATAAAGTAAAAGAACTGCCCCAACCATTATTGGCACTTACACAGCTAGAACACTTGGATTTGACGAGCACAGGATTGACGGAGTTGAGTGAAAAGATTAGTGTGTTTAAAAATTTACGAGTTTTAGTTTTGGAAAAAAATAAACTCAAAAAATTACCTGAATCACTTGCTCAATTAAAGCAATTAGAAAGAGTGGAACTAAAGGGGAATAAAACTTTGGATTGGGCGCAAGCATTTAGAGTGTTGAAGCAATTGCCTAAGATCAAAGAAATTAGTTTTTACGATTGGGGTTTAAAAGAACTTCCTGAGGAGATTGGAGAAATGAAGCAATTGGAAAAAATAAATCTCCAACTCAATAAATTGACAACTCTCCCTGCAAGCATCGCTACGCTTCCGAATTTAAATGAAATAAAACTTGAAAATAATCCTTGGTCAGTTAAAGATTTATTTCCAGTACTTGGTCAAATTAAGGCATTTAAAAAAATTGACACAGCTTACATTTTTTCAGAAGGATTACCAGAAGGAGATTATCATTTTCCATATGTGGAACAATTGGATCTTTCAAACTATAAGCAAAATTCAATTCCTAATTGGGTGGGAAAAATGGAAAGCTTAAAATATATTTTTTTGTATAAAACAAGGCTTGAATCAATTCCTGATATGAGTGGACTTGTAAACTTGGAAACGGTTATTATTACACAGAATGAATTACTTGAAGAACTTCCCAAATCTTTTTTTAAACTGGAAAAGATAAAAACTTTCCGTTTTTCTAACAATAAAAATACATTTGATTTATCAAAATTAAAAGCACTTCCAAACTTAACGGAATTAGAAGTACCAAATATGGAAGCAGTCACATTTGGGCAATGTAAAGATTTACAAAGTCTGGAGGAGATATTTTTTCCATGGGAAAGAGGTGTGAAAATTAAAAAACTACCGGATGCTTTTTTTGAGCTAAAACAATTAAAGCGAATCACTTTAGCAAGAATAGAAGAGGATACAGTAGCTGAAGCTTTACAAAAGATCAAGGGATTTCCACTTTTGGAAAAAGTAAATATTGGATATTATTTGGAAACTAAAGTGCTTGTAGATGCACTTAAGGATCATCCAAATCTAAAAGAGGTTACTGCCCAATTAAAGTATCCAATTACTAATGAATTGATAGAATTGAAAAATTTGGAACTATTAAATGTCTCTATTTCGAATTTAGGTTGGCGAGAAAAAGATACCTTCACTTTACCGAATAGTTATATTAATTTTCCCAAAGGTGTTTTAAAAAACAGCAACCTTCAAGAACGAATTGATCAGCATGATGCATTTGTCGAAAAAATAAAATCATGGAAACTGAATGATGAAGAAAAAGAACAAATCTTTTATATGCTTTGGAAAAAAGATTTCAAAGGAATCGAAGCTTATATTAAATCCCCATTTGATGAGCAAGGTAAGTTGCATGATAAAGTGATTTTTATTGCAGGTCGCCCAAGCCATGGAACACTCAGAGAGTTGGAAACAAGACTCAAAGACCGTGGCGCAAAGGTGAGTAAAAAATGGAAAGAGGGTATTACTCATGTTTTATTGACACCTAATATCAAAGAAAAAAATTGGGAGGTTTTGGTTGGTAAAACTGGGTTTGAATTTATGTTAGAGGATCAATTAAAAGATCAAGCAATAGCAGAAGATACTCCATTTTTGATGGTAGAAGGGAATGAAGGATTGACGGAACAGATTTCTAATTTACTAAAAGCGAAAGAAAATGACCAGATTAGTTTGATCCTAGAATTGATTGAAGGCGGCGGCGCCAACAAAATTTTATTGAGCTACTTGGGAGCGATTCATTTATTTCATTTAGATAATGAGGTTCGAAAAAAGTCAAGAAAACTGTTTAGAAAATTTGCGAGTTCTACTTTGCAAGAGCATTTTAAAAAGACTTGGAAAGCTAGTTTTAAAGATAGAGATTTTGAAAATTGGAAAATAGTTGTTCAAACGGAAGAGATTGATGTAACAGCATTTATTCATGCATATAAAATGGTAAAATGGCATGCGATCAATAAAGGAACTAGAATTCAAAATTACAAAAACAATGCTGTTACAAATGGGCGGTTAATTTTAAATTTAAATGATAGAATAACTTTATCGGATTCGATGAAGGACTGGACATGGTTACGTTACCTCAACATTCGAAGCAATAATCCCATCGATCTGGATTGGTTATATGAGATGTTAAAAGATACAGGAGTGAAACACATCGAATTACATATGCCAATTGAAAAGTTTCCAGATCAATTAATTTCGATTCCAACATTGGAGATATTTGCCATTTATGCAACAAATGATAATGTTGCACTTTCTATAAATAAACCCCAAAAAGGAAATTTAGAAAAGCTAAATATTAGAAATGTCAAATTGGAAAATGCACAACATCTTTTACCTTTGACAAAACTTAAAGATTTAGGACTGGATCATTGCGAAATAGGAGATATCGATTTTATTTCAAATTTTCAACACCTACAACGATTAAGTTTAACTTCATGTAATTTAAATGTTATACCTCGTTCTTTTGAAAAATTAGAAGAGATAGAAAACTTGAATTTTTCAAATAATAACCTCACAAAATTAGATTTAAATTTTTCTGCTTTTCCAAAATTAAAAGAACTTTGGGCTCAACAATGTGACCTTCAAGAAGTAGCCGATACTTTTGAAGGTTGTGAGTTTTTAGAAAATGTTCAATTGGAAAGAAATGAATTAACAGTACTTCCTTCTAGTTTTTTTAAAATAAATTCTGTTCATTCTTATCCACGACTTCGTATTTTAGCGATGAGAAATAAAATAGAATCTATTGCTCCAATGAAGGGGCCGCTACCTACAAATTATAGACCTTATATCCGAGCCGTAAGATTGGATGAGAATCAGCTAAATCATTTTCCATCTATATTTTTTGACATACTTCCAATTCAGGATATTAATTTATTTGAAAATCCTATTGAAGAGATACCGATTGAAGTACAAAAAACGGAGGCCAATATTATTCAATTTAGCACAAAGACAATGAAAGAAATTCCTTCTTTTATTTTTGAAGGAAATATTAATTATACCATTGGAATACAAAATAAAAATATCCTCCTTCCTGCAAAAGAAGAGGTTCCAAAATACAATAAGCGGATTTGGCTTCAATTAGATACTCATACTTGGACAGATGCAGAAAATGACATTTCACGCATCAATGATTTTATTGAATACGTAAAAAAGCAAAGAATAATGTAACGTACTCCGAAGCTCCAGCTTCGGAGAAAAACCCACGTTTTATTCATTAGCTTCTTTGAAGTTGTAATTTCGAAATACGTTTACTGCCAATTTGTTTCGCTGTAGACAGAAACTATAATGTGATTTTAAAATACTACGGGTTAAAACCCATAGCTACGAAATAAAAAATGATCGACCACCAACGCATATTAGAAGAAGTCACTCGCACAAGTATCGCGCTCTTACTTAAAGAGCCGTACTATGCACACATCTTTAGTGCATTGAGCAAAGAAATTTTAGCTCCCGAACATCACTTAAAAACTTTAGCTGTTGGCCTAATTAATTCCAATCCCGTACTCTATGTCAATAGTCATTTTTGGGAAAAAATATTGATTGCGAAAGAACATCGCTATGGCGTTGTCAAACATGAAGTACTTCATATTATTTTTAAACACTTATTAGTTGATACCAAAACTAAAGATCAGCGACTGGTAAATATTGCAATGGACTTAGTCGTCAATCAATATATTCTTCGTTCCAATTTACCAGAAGAATCTATTTTTTTGGAGACCTTTCCTGAGTTAAATTTGGAAGCAGAACGATCTTGGAAATATTATTACAAAGAATTATTAAAGCTTCAGCAAAATAAAAATGGTAAATATGATGACTCTGAAGCTTTAAATAATCTCAATAATATTTCAAGCGGTAGTCATGGACTAGATCGTCATGAACTTTGGATTGAAGTAGATAAAATGGATAACGTTACGAAAAGCGTAGCAGAAAGTGTGATTGATAATCTTATCATTTTAGCACATCAAAAAACACCAACAAGTGCATTCGGTTCATTGCCTGGTGCAATGAAATCGTTGATAGAGGGAATCGTCATTAAACCAAAACCCATGGTGGATTGGCGAAGAGTGGTAAAATTGTTTAGTGAAAGTAGTGCTCGAACCAAAGTAAAAAACACAACTAAACGTATTTCCAAAAGATTCGGAACTGTTCCAGGGATCAAGATTCGAAAGTTGAAAAAAATATTGATTGCAGTTGATACTTCAGGGAGTGTGGGAAGAGAAGAACTAGAAGATTTTTTTAGTGAAATATATCATATTTGGCGCCAAGGGGCAGAGATTCAAGTAGTGGAGTGTGATACTGAAATTCAAAAACAATACACTTACAAAGGGATTACTCCTAAATTTATTCACGGGCGTGGAGGCACGGATTTTAATGCACCCATTATTTATGGTAATAAAAAATTTCTTCCTGATGGATTGATTTATTTTACCGATGGTTATGCTAATATTCCAACAACACGTGCACGTTTTCCAATTCTTTGGGTAATTAGTAGGGGCGGCCTCGCACCAGATGATGAACTATTTAAAGGATTGCCCGGAAGGAAAGCTAAACTAATAGCAAAATAAATAATCAAATTTTTACTATTGAGTGCTTTGCGAAACCAGCGGGAAGAGAATGAGTTAGTGCAAGGATTCGTAAAGCTTTAAATTAAAAATAACTTTTTGTACGAAATAGAATTTTTTAAAATAATATCAAAGTGGAAAAATCACAACAATTCAATTACATCAGCTACGGAGCAAAAGTAACAGCCGACGAAATTACAAAACTGCTCCAACACATGATTCAACAACTCGAAAAAACAGAACAACGAATTGTTCCGCTTTGTATTTGGGGAATGCATGGTATTGGAAAAACAGAACTCGTCAAGGCATTTGCAAAAGAAAATAATTGCCAATTTGTCTACATCGCACCTGCACAATTTGAAGAGATGGGAGACTTATTAGGAATGCCAAGTATCGATGCTAACAATAATGCTACAAAAACAATCCCACCATCATGGGTGCCAACAGAAGATGGTCCAGGTATACTTTTGATTGATGATGTCAACCGAGCGGATGATCGAATCCTTCGTGGAATTATGCAACTGTTGCAAAACTACGAGCTGGTAAGTTGGACTTTGCCAAAAAAATGGATTATCGTTTGTACCGCCAATCCTGATGGAGGAGACTACTCCGTAACGACAATGGATGATGCGATGATTACTCGGATGATACATGCCACTATGCAATACGATGTCAAAGCATGGGCAAGGTGGGCAGAGCAAGCTGATGTAGATTCGAGGGGAATTTCTTTTGTTTTGACTTACCCTGAAATCATCAATGGAGGGCAAACAACACCTCGTTCGCTCACTCAATTTTTCCAACTTATTAAAGATATTCCAAACCTCAAAGAACATATTGAAATTGTTCGATTGATAGCAGAAGGAAGTGTGGATCGAGAAACTGCGGTTGCATTTACTAATTTTATTCATATGGATTTGGCAAAAATTGTTGGAGCTACAGAAATTTTAGATGCCAAGAATTTTAAACCTATCGCAAAACGAATTGATGATTTAGTCAATGGAAAAACAAAACGACTTGATATTCTTTCTGTGATGATGACCCGGTTGACCAACCATTTATTATTTATGGAAAAGAAATTGGACACTAAGCAATTTAATAATTTAAAAGATTTTATGTTGTTGCCAGTTATTCCAAATGACTTGCGATTGAGTATGGCGCAGGATTTAGTAAAAGCAAATCGGCCTGATTTGAAAATGTTGTATGCGATTCCTGAGGTAGGAAAATTGATTTTGGATAAAATGTAAGTGTACTGAGAACGCAGCTTTAAGTAAGACGCCTTTTTAAGTCGTCCCGATATTCGGCAAGTCCATTCGATTTTTTTTTTGAAACTGACTTGTCGAAAAACGTGACGACTTAAAAAGTCGTCTTACTTAAAGCTGCGTTCTCAGTAAATTAGTAACAATAAAAACACGCAATCATGGATTTTGAAAAAAATATAAAGTACGAAGATGGTTTTCTCCAAATAAATGGTTGGCGAAGTATAAATATTACACTACCTGAAAATGTTTTTTCTGACTATCCCGATACAGAAAGAATTTATATTTCAATGCCCAAATTGCGGTACTTTCCAGAATCTCTTTTTGCATTAAAAAATTTAAAACATCTCACCATAATGAATCATAGTTTAGTTGACTATGGTGGAATGCTTGCAAAACTACAACCAATAGAATCACTTTCATTGAGTGTGAAAAAAGAAAATGAAAGTATCAATGATAACCTTCATTTTTTAGAACGACAAAATCAACTCAAGTTTTTAAAAATTTCAGCTCCTGATTTTAAAAATTTCCCAAAAGAAATTGCCCAACTTCAACAATTAGAACATCTTGACATTTCTTCTCCACAATGGCGAGTGAAAAAAGATATTCCATTTCTTAAACAATTATCACATCTCAAGACATTAAGAATAGGACTTTGTTTTGGAAAAAAATGGATGACGGATGTGGAGCAATTAACTCAGTTAGAAACTTTAGACTTGTGGGCATCTTTAGAAAAAAAGATTAACCACCTTGAACTTGTGGAAAGTTTGAGTCGAATGAAAAATCTCAAAATAGCGAATCTTGAATTTGCATTAAATGGAGAGGAGATAGGAGATAGAATTGCTTCACTAAGTTTTTTGGAAAAATTAAAAGTAAGAGGTTGGAAGACTAATTTGGATCACCCTTCTGCATTATCAGGAGCTTTGGTGAAAAATGTGGATTGGGGAAATTTCTACAATTCTGTTTATAATAACGGAGATGGTTCTATTGAAATCTTTCATGCTTTGCCCAATGTTGACAACTTTAATGCGGAAGATCGAAAATTAGCGTTTGCCCTTTTTTTAGAAGCAGAGCAATTGTTAAAAAAACTATTGCCGAACGTTTTATTAAAATCATTTGAAAATAAGATACCAACCAATATTCAACTTAAAACAAAAATTAAAGGAAAGTCGGTTAAGAAAATTCGAGAAGAGTTAGTAGGAACTTCTTTTTCAATAAATGGAGAAGAAACAAAACAAGACATTTACATTTTTGATTCAAGTGTTCCTTTTGAAGATGTTTATACTTGGTTTCAGGAAGGGAAGACAATTTTACCCAAAGATCACCTTACTGAATTATTGACGGTAGTGGCAAGCCCTTGGCTGATGCAAGAGGAAAATGAAGAGAGCAATGAAAATGTGTACCGATTATTTGAAAGTAATCAAACTGAGAACTATTTGGTAGCCATGCAGATTTTGGAAGGGGGAGGAGCGAATGAAATTTTGTTGAGTATGGTCGCGGCAATCATGTGTTGTCATCCTGATAAAAAAGTGGTAAGAGCGGCAGAAAAAGTTTATGACAAATATGGAGCAAGCACTTTTAAAGCTGCTACAAAAAAAGTCTCCCTTCGTCGATCAGGAAGTAGCTATAAAAAATTAGATGGACTTTTAAAAACAACGGAAGTGAATGATATGGCATTTCGAATCATGCATCATCATATCGCTTCTGTCAATCCCAATATCAAAGATGTTTCTGGAAATATTTTGGAGTTGAGAAAAGTGAATTGCCTAAATCCAATTCCTAAAGAGATTCGATTTTTTCCAAATATTCATGGAGTAGATGCAAGTTTGAGCAAAAATTTAGATCTGAAAAACTCTCTCGAAGCATTAGCTGAAGTGGAAAACCTGAAAGAATTAGATTTGTCGAGTTGCCATTATGAAATTCCAGAAGAGATTACCCAACTGAAAAATTTAACATCTTTAGTACTTAAACAAAATAAGATTTCCAATCCTGAAATTTTACAGAAATTACCTCAATTACAATTTCTATCAGTTGAAGGATGTGGGATTGATTCCTGGAATTGGTTAGGACGACAACTTATTTTGAGAACACTTAATATTGCTAACAATAAAATTACGGAAATTCCAGATGAGGTATTTGCATTAAAAAATATTTCATCACTTGACTTACATCAAAATAAAATAAAAGAAATAGATGAACGATTGTTAGAGGTTAGAGGGCTTCATTATCTCAATCTGTCTAGTAATAAAATTACAGAAATTCTTTATCCATTATTTAAGTTGCCTTCGCTCACCTATTTGTTACTTCGTTCCAATCAAATAGAAGAATTTGATGATGAAAAAATAAGAGGCTTATTGATGTCGCAATCTTCAAATTTATATGAGCTTTCATTGGCAAATAATAAAATTAAGTCGATTCAATTTCCACCGATTATTTTTTCGCAATTGAAAGTTTTAGATATTTCAAAAAACCAAATTGAGCATCTTGATCAGAGTATTTTTTATGGAACAAAAATCCAAGAACTCTATGCTCAAAACAATCAAATCCAATCTATTCCAGAAACGATGAGAGATCGTTTTTTTACAAAAGTAAATTTTGCCAATAATGAAATTAGTGAATTACCTGAATCGTTTAGTACGGTTACGATTCAAAATTTAGATATGCGGCATAATAATATTACTTCTATTTCTTCTTCTTTTAAGAGAAGGCACGATAGAGATTTTAGTAGGTTGTACTGGAAATTTCAAGGGAATCCTGTAGCGGAAAGGAGACATAGATTTAATAATATGATTTGAGTTTTTATAACTTTTTTATCAAAAACAAAAAAAATAAAACAAAGTATCCTCTGTTTTAATACTGATCTCTATATTTTTTCTTCTTATCTATTTTATTTAATCGTTCATCGAAATCGCCCATCTTCTAGGCAACTATATCGCAACTTTTTTTTCTTTCCATTTGACAACTAATCAAGAACAAAAAATATACTGCTATGATTAATGCAATTATCATTGATAATGATAGGTGTGTAAAAAATCTTCATAGTTTTCTAACAATGTATTGCCCAAATGTAAATGTATTGGGATCTACATCTAATTTAGAGAAAGCTTACAAAATTATTTTACAAGAAAAACCAAACCTGGTGTTTCTAGAAGTTGCCATGCCCGATGGCAATGGATTCGATTTTCTTCAGAAATTTTCTAAAATTGATTTTGAAATTATCTTTATATCTGCCGTGGAAGATTATGCCTTACAGGCGATCAATTTTCAGCCGATAGGTTATTTACTCAAACCAATAATTTCCAAAGAATTAATTTTAACGATAAAAAAAGCAAAAAGAATTTTGGAGGAAAAAGCAAGATCCTTACAACTTCAAAAAGATTTAGTGCTTCTGCAAAATCCAAATCAAGGAGAGCAAAGAATTTCCATCTCTACAGCTAATGGTCGAGAATTTATTTCTGTAAATGAAATAATTAGATGCACTTCGGATGGCGGTTACACTTGGTTTTACTTGGTCAAAAATCGAAAATTATTATCCACAAAGAATTTAGGAGAATATGAAAAACTCTTATTAGAATTACAGAATTCAACGTCCTCTAAATTCTTTAGGGTTCATCATAGTCACATGATAAATTTAAATTTTATCCATACAATCAACAGTCGACAAAATTATGTAATGATGAAAGATGCTTCAAAAGTAAAAATTGCTCAAAGAAGAAAATCTAATTTCTTAGACTTGTTACGGATTATAAAACGGTTTTAAAATGTCAAAAAATAAAGACTTCCTTCACTTATGATTTAGTTGATATCAGTTATCAATTGTATTTGGAAATGTCTTGTTTTTGGAAATACCTTAGAGGCAAATAGGAATAAAATATAAAGCTATAAATCAAAAGAAATTGATTTAACGTATGACTTTTTTCAAGCCTCAGTTTTTTTGAGACTGAGGCTTATTTCCTTGCGCTATTATTTAACAACAAAAAATAAATATTATGAAAAAGAAAAAACTAAACCTCTCCGACATCAAATCGAAAAAAATTATAGTTGATATTTTAAATAAAAAAAGAAGACAAAAGCTCAAAGGTGGGATTATAATAACAGACGTTCACGAAGGTTAAGTTTTCCTATTTTAAATTCACCTTCAATAAAAAGCCTCCTCAAAATTAATTGAGAAGGCTTTTGATTTTTTTATAAAAAAATTAAACAGTTACATTTTCATACAAAGGAAACCGTTCCATAAATGTATTTACTTCTCCTCGAATTTCTTCAATCAAAGCTTCATTTTCAACATCAGAAATAATTCGATCTATCCACTCCACTACTTTAACACAATCCGCTTCATTAAATCCACGAGTAGTAATTGCAGCCGTTCCGACTCTAATTCCTGAAGTCACAAATGGACTTTGAGTATCGAAAGGAACCATATTTTTATTAACGGTAATATCTGCTTTTACTAATGCTTGTTCTGCTAGTTTACCCGTAACATTTTTACTTCTTAAATCTAAAAGCATCAAGTGATTATCCGTTCCACCTGAAATTAATTTATATCCTTTATCTACAAATGCCTTTGCCATAGCTTGAGCATTTTTAATTACTTGCTCTCCATATATTTTAAAAGCAGGTTGCAAAGCTTCATTAAATGCAACAGCCTTCGCAGCTATGACATGCTCCAATGGTCCACCTTGCATTCCAGGGAAAACCCCACTATTTAAAATAGCAGACATTTTGATTGGATTTCCTTTTTTCGTAGTTCGTCCCCAAGGATTGTTGAAATTTTTCCCCATCATAATCACACCTCCACGAGGACCTCGAAGAGTTTTGTGAGTCGTAGTGGTAACAATGTGACAATGAGGCATAGGATCGTTTAAAAGGCCGGCAGCGATCAATCCAGCAGGATGAGCGATATCGGCTAACAGCAATGCTCCAACTTTATCAGCAATTGCTCTGAATCGAGCATAGTCCCAATCTCTTGAATAAGCTGATGCTCCACATACAATCAATTTAGGTTGAACTTCAATTGCTTTGGCTTCTACCTTATCCATATCAATAAGCCCAGTGTCAGGTTCTACTCCATAGAAATTAGGCTTAAAATGTTTTCCAGAAAAATTAACTGGAGAACCATGAGACAAATGTCCACCATGAGAAAGGTCAAATCCTAAGATTGCATCACCAGGTTTTAGAACTGCTAAGAAAACAGCAGCATTGGCTTGAGCACCTGAGTGTGGCTGTACATTAGCATACTCTGCTCCAAATAATTCTTTCAAATAATCAATGGCCAATTGTTCAATTTCGTCGACTACCTCACAACCTCCATAATATCGCTTACCGGGATAGCCTTCTGCGTATTTATTGGTTAAACAACTGCCCATAGCATCAATGACAGCTTGGCTAGTGAAATTTTCAGAAGCGATCAATTCGATGCCACTTCTTTGTCGATGTAACTCTTTTTGAATTAATTTTTGTATCACCGTATCTTTCATGTTTAATTAGCGTAAAATGATTTTAAATAAAGAAGGTTAATTAGGTATTTTATTAAATTCCAATTAGGACTAAAATACACTACCTAAAAATGAAATGCGAATTTAAGGAGTCTAGTGCTCTAATTTTATCTTTTAAATACCTTTTTTACGAAATCAAACCGTTATCTGGGAAATTGTTGGCTAGGTTTTGGATTCATATAATAAAAAATGTGAATACTAACTTAGATATTGAAAGTTGAGGTATATTTTAAAAAAACTCAATAGAGTTTATTCTACCTGAAATTGTAAAACGTTTAACGTTCAATTCTAAAAGAATAAAATCTAAATCCTTCCATTATTTTAATGTTGGTAAATTTCAAGAAAAGACTTCCCCTCATATTATTTAAATTACTATTTTTACAAAATAGGCACTAAAACATAATTCAATGGTTATGCTTTAGCGTTTACTTAATAAATTTACTATTTATGTTATCCCATAGCAGGAAGCACATTTTCTACCTACTTTTCATTTTGTTTTTTCAAAACCAACTTTGGTCAATGACCGATCGGTATCGCTGTATGTGGCGTGAAGATCCTTCTACTACTATGACTATTGGTTGGGAGCAAGTTTCTGGAAGTAATCCTGTGATTTATTATGATGAATATGATGGCGGTCGAGAACCACTCAATTATGGTTTTTCCAAAAAAGTAGATCGGAAGGCTTGGGCAAAAGGAATGAATAATCATTTTGCAAGACTCACTAATTTACGACCTAATACGATTTATTATTTTATCATAAAAGATAGCGAAGGGACGAGTAAGAGAATGTTTTTCAAAACTATTCCAGATAATCCATATGAAAGAATTTCAATAATAGCAGGTGGTGATTCTCGAAATCATCGGAAGGCTCGACGTAAGGCTAATTTATTAGTTTCGAAATTACGCCCACATGCGGTGATGTTTGGAGGTGATATGACAGGAGGGGATATCGAAAGACAATGGAAGGCTTGGTTGGACGATTGGCAATCGACAATGACTCTTGATGGTCGCCTTACACCTATCATTCCTGCTCGTGGAAATCACGAAAAATCAAATAAAAGTATTGTTGATATTTTTGATGTTAAAAATGAAAAGATTCATTACTCATTAAATTTTGGAGGTAGTCTGTTAAAGATTTATACCTTGAATTCTATGATAGCAGCAGGGGGGAATCAAAAAAGATGGTTGGAAGAAGATTTAGGTTCGAGTTCACATATGAAATGGAAAATGGCTCAATACCATCATGCCATTCGTCCTCATAATTCAAAAAAATCAGAAAGAGGAACTCAATTGAAAAATTGGGCAAATCTCTTTTATCAATATGGTGTTAATTTGGTTTGTGAGTCTGATTCTCATGTAGCGAAATCAACCTATCCGATCAGACCATCAAGAGAAAGAGGAAGTGATGAAGGTTATATTCGGGATGATGAGCGAGGTACAGTATATGTAGGAGAAGGTTGTTGGGG